>LNAC01000342.1:1581520-1814515 GCA_002007465.1 Ailurus styani
TTGCCTTAAAATCCTTGTCAGTCATCTTAATATTGGTGTCAGCTTATTGCTGTCTGTTCATGGTCTTTTCTTTTTTTTTTTTTCTTAAGATTTTATTTATTTATTTGAAACAGAGAGAGAGACTACAAGTAGGCAGAGAGGCAGGCAGAGAGAGGAGAAAGCAGACTCCCCACTGAGCGGGGAGCCCGATGCGGGCCTCGATCCCAGGACCCTGAGATCATGACCTGAGCCGAAGGCAGAGGCTTTAACCCGCTGAGCCACCCAGGAGCCCCTGTTCATGGTCTTTTCTTATTCAAGTTGAGGTTTTCCTGATTCTTCATGTGATGAGTGGTTTTAATTACATTCTATGCATTTTGGGGTTTTTATATGACTCCTTGGATATTGATTGAATCTGGTATTTTAACGGATCTCCTGACATAGCACAGTTGGGGGAAGGTAGATGCCACTTTGTTATTGTCAGGTGCACATTTCCTACTTAGCTGCCTTTGACCTTCTGGGTCAGAAGGGTGCCTTTTAATCCTGGGGAGAAGTGGGATTTCAAGTCCCCCCATCAGCCTTTGCTGATACCGCTCTGTTTGGCAGGAGGAGCTTGGGGATGGGGAAGCCTGTTACCTCTGAATGGTCGTAAAAGTTCTGATTCCTCACTCAGCTTTTTCTGACACAAGAAAGGAGGGAGAGAGAGCCTCCTTATGTCTGGGTGGGGTTTCAAGTCCAAAAAATGCCTCCCAACTTGGTTTTCTCTGCTGTCACCTAGAGGGCAGCGGGGGTGGGATAGGAACCCTCCCAACAGCTGGTCAAGGTGGAAGTCTGGGCTTATTAGCACTTTGGCCTTGGCTCACAGAGATGGATGTGGGGTCATATTTTTTTCCCATGGGTTTGGCTGTCATCAGGCCATTCATTATCTACAAGTTTTTTGTTCTGCTGAGTTGCCCCTTCTGTGGTCCTTTGACTAGAGAGGAAGGGCTTTTCTTGGGGTTTTTGTTTGTGCCCACTGGTATTTCCTGATTGCTGGTCATTCCAGTACTTCCAGATGTATGAGGCTAAAAGAAAACTCAACAGAACTGAATGCTGCATCATTCCCTTTTGTCCCAGGTCCCTAGATCTCTCTTCTTGCCACCTTCTAGAATCATCATACATTTGTTTTAAATATTATGTCCAGGTGTTTTAGCTGTACTAATTGAGAAAATAGGGAGAAATGCGTCACTTTATCTTAGTCTGTAAGTGTACTAGAAAAGAACATTCTAAATTTTAAATATTCTTTGTTGTAGCCACAGCAGAAAACTAACTTCAGTCTTAAAATACATTAACTTAAAGCAGATATTTTGAGTAGACTTCAACGAAATAGTTTACATAATCTGTTTTTGGAGTCCTTGTAAATAGAGGAAGGGCAAATACAAATATGGATAACTCAAACTGGGAAATAACTCATAGGTCTCTTTTTACTTTATACTTAACCAAGTTTGCGAGTGTATAGGTGTATGTGTTAGACTTTCTGGAAATGTATTTTTAATAAAAGTATTTATATTGTATAGATCAGGTTCATTAAGAATTTAGAAAATCTTGGGATTCACTATTTGACCTTTTTTGTAATCCACTTCTTTCTGGGGATATAGCCCTTTTTTCAAACTGGTACAAAGCTAGTTCCATCTGATAATTTTTTAGGAATAAGAGATGTGATTTATTTATTTATTTTTTAAGATTTTATTTTTTTATTCGTCAGAAAGAGAGAGAGAGAGAGAGAGAGAGAGAGAGAGCAAGTGAGCACAAGCAGGGGGAGCGGCAGGCAGAGGGAGAAGCAGGCTCCCCGCTGAGCAAGGAGGCTGAAGCAGGACTCGATCCCAGGATCCGGGGATCATGACCTAAACCAAAGGCAGACACTTAACTGACTGAGCCACCTAGGCGTCCCAGGAGTACGAGATGTTATTAAATTTGTGTCAAAAGAGGCCACTGTATGCCAAATATATATATAGGATGAAATATTAGCAAAAGTGTGTTTTTAAATAGTGGATATTTGTTAAATTTCTTCCTTGAATTTATGGCTTACCTGTCATTCTTCAGATATCCAAAAGTCAATATATTTTCTGAAGAATATGGCAATCCATATATTTTCTATATTGAGACATACAACATCCAGATCTGTTAAATATTTGTGGTGCTTAATGAAATAGAAAAAGTTCTCTGTTATTTATGATGACAGGGATAATATATTGGTGCCTCTCTGTGGTATCTTAAGTAAAACAAAACATTAGGAATACAGAGAGAGTACTGATTAAATTAGCCTTTCTCTTAAAAAATGTTAGCATGCTTATGTGTTTATAAGAAGTTTATTGTAGGGCGCCTGGGTGGCTCAGTGGGTTAAAGCCTCTGCCTTCGGCTCAGGTCATGATCCCAGGGTCCTGGGATCGAGGCCCACATTGGGCTCTCTGCTCAGCAGGGAGCCTGCTTCCTCCTCTCTCCTCTCTCTCTGCCTGCCTCTCTGCCTACTTGTAATCTCTCTCTCTGTGTCAAATAAATAAATAAAATCTTAAAAAAAAAAGTTTATTGTAGAAAATATGGACAATTCAGAAAAATAAAAGTAAAACAAAATTCATACCTTTTCATCACCATAAACAGTCCAGGTATTTTTGTGGGATCTCAAAGTGGAGGGCTTAATTTTTCAGTTTTGCAGATAAATCTACCTCTACTTAGTTCATTGTTGGGTGTGCCTTCGTTAAGATTTTAGTCTAACCAAAGAAAGAGTAATTAACGTAATGTTTGTAAAACCTTAAATAAACTTTTTTTTTTTTTAAACAACAGTAACTATTGCAGAGAACTCTAACAGTGTTGTTTTATGCGATATGGTCTAATTACCAGGGTAGGTGGAGGGGTGTGAATGTGCCTGTAACAGAAGGAAATAAGGAACACTGTGAACTCTGCCGTACAATGGGGGTGTGCTCTACCTCTCCTTTCCTGTTCTGTCCAGGGAGTGTAGCCCAACCAGAGGAAGAAAAATGAGTCATGCTGCATTTGTCAGAGGTAGCTATTTAAAGGACTTTTCATGAAACTTGAGGAGAGAACTCATCTTAGTACAACTTGGATTCCAGTTTCTTTTGTCTTCTTTTTCTGACTCCCATAGCAAATTGGTCTGCTTGTGTGATGAGCACTGAAGAAAGTTGGCAGCTTATCGGGTTGCACCTGATAATAAAAGAGCTACCACATTTAAAAAATTGAATTAACAGATGCAACTGGTTATTAAATTATCATCTCTGAGAGTAGTCAGAATTGGCAGCTATGATTTAGCTTTGGGAATTTTCTGTGTAAACTTTTTAAAGACTGGGCCTGTTCTTCCAAATGCCATTTCCTGTTGAAATGCCTCTTGGTTATAGTATGTTGATTATTCTGTTTGAGAATTAATTAAAACAAAACAAAAACAGTTATGTGAAAATACAGAGCTTCATTTAATAGTGTTTAAATTGACCTCATAAATGGATTTATACTGCTTTAGGTTACTACCTATGTTCTGTTGCTGATTTCACAGGTTATATTAATTAAATGTGAATAGATATCATTTTTTTTTTCTTTTTAAAGAATTTATTTAGAGAAAGAAAATGTGAGTGGGGGAGGAGGGATAGAGGCAGAGGGAGAGAGAGAATCTCAAGCAGACTCTGTGCTGAGCGTGGAGCTCACCTGGGGCTCAGTCTCACAACCCCAAGATCATGACCTGAGCTAAAACTAAGAGACGCATGCTCAGCTGACTTAGCCACCCAGGTGCCCCGAATAGATATTATTCTTAATGTTTTTGTGTACTTTTCAAAGTGAATGCTAGTCAGGTGATGGACACTTGGGCCCTTAGCCAGAGGCAATTGTGATTATTGTGCTTTATGGCACTTGGCTGAGGGTAGATTTGAGCAGTGGTTTGACAGCTCTGAGCATTTAGCTTGATGACCCAGAATGTGAGGAATTAACCAGTTCTGCATAGGTAATCCAAAATGTAGGTGCAGTCCCACCAAGAAGTAGAGTATGCTAAAGGAAGTACAGATTAAGCGTATCTTGAAGACATACTGTTCACTCACTTACCTTAAGAATGATTAACAGCATTATGAAGAAGAGGAAGAGAAAATGAAAGGAAAATAAAAATTCTGTGTTTTGTTTGGTCTCATATACCTTTCATTTAACACTGTATATTTTAGATTGGATGAGATACTGGGAAATGAATAAATTTCAGTTGTTAGGAAATCTACTCTCTTTACAACCCCCATAAAGGGAGAGTCATTATGTCAGATGCAACTAAGAATTTTCTTTCTTATCCCAAAGTAAATTGAATTGTCAGATCCAGTGTAAATTTGGAAGACCTTTTCGTTGAACTGTACTAGAACAATAAGCATTGAAACAAAAGGTTTATATGTTTTTTAAAAAAGTTTATTCAAGACAAGCTGGAAGAATATATATATATAAATAAGCAACATTTCAAGGGTATTTTACTTAATATGTCAGTTATACATTTCTTAAATATAAGAATTTTAGGTCAAAGTAATACATTTAAAATATTGCTTTATGTAGTAGTTTTCACTAATTTGTTTTATCTCTCTTACTTCACTGATTGGACTGCCTTTAGATTTTAAAGCAGTAGTCTCAATCATGGCTGACATTAGAATCTCTAGGACAGCTTTTTAAAAATGCTCAAGTCCTATCTCACACCAGTTAAATGTGTTCAGGTGGGTCAAACATCAAAAGTATGTATAGTAAAAAAGGTATACATGGCAGTGAAAGGCCTGCTCATCATCCGCACAATCCACCTCGTTCCTGGTCCTCTCAGCAGGTAACCACTGTTGGTTTTTTTTATGCTTCCAGACTCTTTTATGGTGAATACAAAAGCCAACTCTAAAGGGATGGATGGATGAATGAATGAATGAATAAATCCTCCATCCCCTTTTTATACAGATAGTAGTATACATTTTAATTCTTTTTTTTTTTTACAAATTTTCCCCCTCCCCCTCCTTATTTAAGAGTATTTCTTGGAGGTACTTCCTCCAAGTGGCTCATGAAGAGATTTCTTACTCAGTTTTCTTTTTATGGGTATCTGACTATATTATTCCATTTTTTCTGTTATGAAGTATTGCTGTCAAAGACTTAATTTCAGTCTAATATTTCTTTTTTTTTAAGATTTATTTATTTATTTATTTGACACACACAGAGAGAGAGAGAGAGAGAGAGAGATCACAAGTAGGCAGAGAGGCAGGCAGAGAGAGAGGAGGAAACAGGCTTCCCACTGAGCAGGGAGCCTGATGCGGGACTTGATCCCAGGATCCTGAGATCGTGACCTGAGCCGAAAGCAGAGGCTTTAACCCACTGAGCCACCCAGGCGCCCCAGTCTAATATTTCTTTTGATTAATTTTTTTTTTAGACAAATTTCTAATTTGTTGTTCTTTATTTATTTTATTTTATTTTATTTTTTAAGATTTTATTTATTTGACACAGAGAGAGAGAGAGAGATTACAAGTAGGCAGAGAGGCAGGCAGAGAGACAGGGAGAGGAGGAAGCAGGCTCCCTGCTGAGCAGAGAGCCCGATGCGGGCCTCGATCCCAGGACCCTGGGATCATGACCTGAGCTGAAAGCAGAGGCTTTAACCCACTGAGCCACCCAGGTGCCCTAATTTGTTGTTCTTTAAAGTCAAATAATTTTATTGGAATATGTCCTGGTATGGTCAGTCTGGGGTGATTTCTCTAGATTCACAATGTGTCCCTTTAATATATATAGATTCAAGTACTTTTTTAGAATTTCAAGGAGTTTTTATTAAATTATAAATTTAATTCTTGTTTTATTTTCTATCTTTTTCCCCTTCTGGTAACTTGTGTGTGTTGGATAGTGTTTGTCTTCTCTTTAGACTTTAGTGTTGAATCCTTTTCATGGCTTTCTTCATTTCTTTGTGATCTAAAACATGTTTCTCCTTTTATTTTATTTCTCTCAAGGTATTTTTCAATTTAGCTTATTTGATCTTATGTTCTTTTTAGTTTAGTCATCATTTCCACAATGATTCATTCTGTCATAACTCTTTTCTGAAATTTCTCCTATCATTTGAGTCTTTCTGTAGTATGATTTATGTTGCTCCTTAGCTTATCACTTTCATAATATCTTTTAGTTCACTTTGAAATATAAGTGTAGAGTTTTACATTTCTTTTTTTAATATAGATTTTTGCTGTGCTTTTATATTCTGTAGAGCTGTGATTCTGTTCCTCCTTTTACATATGTAATATTCTATGGGATTTGGCTTTAGTACTTTTCTGTTATTTGTTTTTATATGGCATTAGTTTCCTTGACCTTTAAAAGAGAGGCGTGATTGAAGATAGTTTAATCCCCTCATGATTCTAGAGTGCTCTCATGTTTTTGTTAGATTAAAAAATCATTGCTACATTTATAGATTTTTCTGACTCTGTTCCACTTCTATCTCGAAACCCTCTTTTTCTTCTCTAGTCTTTGGCTTGGTCGGTTTGGATTCTCTTCTCAGCTATTTCTCTTCAATCTGGAGCTTTCTCCTGAAAGTTCGTAGTTTGTCAGACCAGGTGTATCCTGGGCAATTGATACCTTACTGAGGACCACTCGTACTTACTCCTTATTGGAATGTACAGGCCCTTCAGTTTCAGCTGCTGGCCTCATGTTGGCCTGCTGACCTCTCTGGTTAGTATCTGTTAGCTATTTTGGAGTTCCCATGTCTACCTGATACCCTGTTGCTTTCATCTTTCTTCCAGCACACAATCTGTTGCTCTGCACATCTTGGGACGATTCACAGTTTATCTTTACTTGCTCCCATTTGGGCATTCATAGAAGCACTGTGACATCTATTTTTGTGATAGCTACTGACTATGAGTTTTTGGTTCAATTTTTTTAGGTGCTCTGTGTTTTTGTGAGGGACTTTTGAGAAATCTGAAAACTCTACCGTACCACTCCTGCCATATACCCACCCCCCACTCACTATTAATTATTATTAAAGGGACTTATTTGTGATAGTTAGGGTTACATGTATGCTTTTCGTGAGGATACTACCCTGTATGGGGTTAGGAGTAGTTTGCAATCATCCTTGATAAAATTTGAAGGAAAAGACCGTATTTCAGTTTTGTATACTATTGTTTGCTGTTTGTAGATGCCTGTGAGAATTGTTGAAATGAAGAAGACAATGTCTAGAAAATTAAAAAAAAAACTACTTGGGAAAACTTCTTTTATTCTTTGTTTTTGTTTTCAATTTTACGGAAAGTCAGTTGTATCACATTTTCCTGAGAGTCACTAAATTTCTCATTTATTCCATTTTTTAAGTGAAGATGAATAACTTTTAGAAAAGTAATTTGAGGAGGAGGGTATTTGCAAGAATATCTGTGGAGCTGCTACTCACTTGGTTCTTTGTTTTCCAACATGTAACTTGTTTTTGTACTTTTTAACCCGTATCTGTTGANATATAGACCACACCACCACGATTGATATTCCTAATAAGGATCTTAAGTCGTTCCCTCCTACCTCCCCAAAATATTAATTATCTTGAGAATAAACTTTGTTTAACACTTTTTCTCTTTATTCACAATCTCTATAGCAGTTAGCAATCTTTTCCTAACTTAGGTTAGGAAACTTTTTTTTTAATGAGGATCATTTTTAAAAACTAAATATTACATTTTATTTTCAAAATTAAAAAAGGTTAAGTTCTTGTTTATTAAAAGCTCTAGCTTATTTGATACCAGTTTAAATAATGAAAAATTAGGAACATTTTAAAAAGCCCCCCCAATTTTATCATCAAAATAGGCAGTTTTAAAAAATAAATATAATTTCTTTAGTACTTTTATAACTAATGGGAAAAATTTGTACTTTAAAAATTGGATTATTTGTTACTAAATAACCATAGTAATAAGGAAATTGAGTTTTAGTCTCAAAAAATGCCAAGATTGGGAATATTTTTGAAAGATAATAAGGTATAGGTTTTTGAAATTTAATGCTTGTTCATATTTTGAAGACATTATGTAATTTTTCTCATTCCTATTCTAATAATTCACAAAATCAGATTGTTCTTTTTATTTGTCAGAACTAAATTGAATAATTTTAAAGTCGTTAGAAGAATACCATCTTCTGTTCTATAGGCTAATTGGCCATTGTGAGAATGATTTTGCTCCGTCAGACAATGATAGAAATTTAAAGTGTTTGCAATACCTCCTCAAATCTATGATAATATAGATTTTTTTTTAAAACATACCATCAGTTTCTTAAAGTATAATGAAGTAGACATCTTAGACTTCGTTTAGTACATAAAATGGGCTTTTGTGTTCCAAATACTTTTTTTTTTAAGGTATTTTTTTAAAAGATTTTATTTATTTATTTGACAGAGAAAGAGAGATTACAATTAGGCAGAGAGGCAGGCAGAGAGAGGGAAGCAGGCTCCCGCTGAGCAGGGAGCCCGATGCAGGGCTCGATCCCAGGACCCTGAGATCATGACCTGAGCCGAAGACAGAGGCTTTAACCCACTGAGCCACCCAGGCACCCCGTTCCAAATACTTTTCATATTTAGAATTTGCAAGTAGTTTAGTTAGAAATATAAAATGTTTAAAAATAGTAAAACATGTAAACCGTTCAGTTAGTTTAAACTTCAATGATTTTGTAAATAGGGAAGTGAAGGGTTTTCTCCTGTTTTTAAATTTAAAAATAGTTCCTCAATTTAAATGAATAAGCCTCATTAAAGAGATTTCTTACTGAAAAAAAATATTAATACCAAAAAATGGATTGAGAGTCCATCTTAAATTTAGGTACCTAAATTCTCAGTATGATTCTCTTATAGAATCTCTTCAGCGAGCATGTATTACTTCTGTATATTCACTTGGTCTTAAAATTTTTACCTGTTTTTAATTGTGAGCGATTCAAGGCTGGATGCTGATTTCATAGCTATAATTTCTTTAAAAGTTAAATAGTACGTGTACACTTGAGATCTGTGCTAATGCAGGTGATCTGTGAACACATTTCAGAAATGCTAGAGAATTGTCATGATATTTATTCTGTGACATTGAATTTGGTCTTTAATTTACCTTAAAAATGTAAATAACTTTTAAAATTGTCTCTTCAGCATATAATTTGATGAAGTATAATTTTAGTGTTTATTTATAGTCATCCCATGTTTATAAGCACGTTTATCACTTCAGGGGTGTGTTTTATCTTCTTTACTAAATTGTAAATCATCTAAGGAATATTCTTAGATTGCACTCAGGTTTTTTTTTTGGTACCCATTAATGTTTTTGAGAAGAGCTTAGTAATAGATTTTGCGTATGTGTGTGTATGTGTGTATAATGGTATTGCCAAAAAAATAGGAAAACGTGGACTTATAATGTGGCTAAGCCTCATTCTCATCTAGTGGTGAGGCAAACCTGTTATTTGTGAATACTCTAGTTTACAATCTCAAGGGATGTATTTACTGTATTTCCTACTTATCTGAGGTCAAACTCTGACCTCAACCATTCTAGAACAAAGCCACAGACCTCAGCAATAAATGAAAAGACTGGTTTGAAGCAAATTTATCTGAAATCTATGTATTTTGTTTGATAGGTAAGTCATGGAGCCTTTGTCTCTCAACCAGCCAGTTGACTATAAAGTAAAAGAAATAAAGGCTACTATACTTAATAATAGCCAAAAATGAATGTTGAAGGAGAAGACACACCCAAAGCTTTAAAAATCTGAGAAATTTTTGGATAGGCTTAGGTGGCTCCCAGGTCTGTGTTTTCTATTATTTGTTTAATGGATTTTTAGTTTAGGACTTTTCTCAGACAGGAACATTAAATGAGGAAAGGGGTGACTTAAGGAATATTTGCTGTGTGTTAATAAATAAGAGTTCTTTGACAAGCTCCACTGTCCCTTCCTATTTACTTATTGAGTGCTTTTATATATTCTGAGGGAAGAAAGATACTGTGATTTTGAAGGGAATAGGCAAGGGAATGTATGATCTGAAACCTTTCACAATACAGAGTATAGTGGCCTGAATCTAAAACTGAAAAGATTATTATATAGAATAAATGCTCTCTGAGCATTTTATGATTGGTTTAGCTTATTCATTGCTACTTCATCTTCATGCTTTAGCTCTCACTTGAAAGGCTACCCTCTGAGACAGCCTTTTTCTGACTTCTCTGGCTGAAATAGTTCTTCCTTTCCCTCTTCTCCCTCCTGGTTTCTTTTCCTCAGAGGAGTTAGCAGAATATTGTTTATGTGTTTATTGTTTGAATTGTATTTATTGTTTTCTCTCATAATGTAAATTCTCGGAGGGAGACAACTTTTCTCATATTTAATTATTACGTTATTGACTTTGTGCCTGGCACACAAAAATATGTTGGTGGATTGATTGTTTGACTGAAACACGTGACTTGTGGGTGCTATGGATTCAGTTTGTAGCCTCTTGTCTTCCACCCGCCCCCAAATTCACATGTTGAAGCTCTAACACCTAATGTGATGGTAAGTATAGATGGAGACTTTGGGATATAATCAGGTTTCAGTGAGTTCACGAGGGTGAGGCCCTCATGAGGGGATTGGGGTTCTCATAAGAAGAGACACCAGAGAGCTCAGTCACTCTTCTCCATGCCCTGTGAGGACACAGCCAGAAGACAGACTTCTGTAAGCCAGAAAGAGAGCTCTCACGAAAACTGACCATACTGGCACCCTGATTTTGGATTTCTAGCCTCCAGAACTGTGAGAAAGTAAATTCCTGTTGTGTAAGACACCAGCCTGTTACTTTGTCATGGGACCCTGAGCAGACTAAGATGTAGAGTATAGGTATTTTATATTTAAAGGTATAATGTATTATTTCATCATCTATTTAACACCTACTGTTGTGATCCAGCTCCATGCTAAAATTTATTTGGATTCAATTTTAAGAAGATAAAAGTAAAGTATGTTTTAGTTTATACTGTAAAGCTTCTAAAGTAATTTATGGTTTTTGAAGATTTTTGTGATAAAAGTATTAAGAGCAATGTACATTTTCTTTCCAGCTAATACATGTATTATCCTTGTATCCTATTAAATAACATCTTATAAGAAACTATTAAATTTGGTTTCAGCTGTGGATACAGAGTAGAGAGCATTTTAATAATGAAAAGTAGAGGCAAATATGCTGCTTACTCCATCTGCTTCTAAAATGACAGACTAGCTGCCAGGGAGTTCCACGAGTTAGAGCAGTGTCTGAAGTCACAGAGCAGCATGAAACCTGCCGAATCTGAAAAAGGCAGCCTTCATGGCAAACACTGACCTGCTCTTTACTGCATAAGAATTTATGGATGTGGCAACAGCTCCAGTCCTACTTCTACTTTAACAATTTACTAAGGACCTCACACATTTTTAAAATCATTGACCCCTCTTTAGCTTTCAGTTTTATTAGACTTTTTCCCACTATCATTTCAAAGTTGTTCCCCTACTTGGTTTTGAAAGTCTCTTTCATTTTGTTATAGTTTCTTTTGCCATGTAATATGCTTCCTAGGCAGTTCTTTTCTTTTCTTTTTTTTTGAGTATGTGTATATTTTGTATGTCTAAATATGTGGCCTCTGCCTTCCTTATTATTTCTTCTTATACATTTTCTTTTGCTCTTTTTCTTAAAGCACATACTTTTTCTAACAACATACTCTAGTAAAAAATTCAAATATTTTAGAAAACTGTAACCTAGTGAAGTTGCCTATAATTTCATACCTTACAGATAACAACTTTAAGGCTATTAATTTGTTCTCTAGGATATTTAATAAATTTACACTTTCACCAAGAAATAAATGAGAGTGCCTGTTTTACCACATCCTTGCCTATGCTGGGTTTTATCAATATTTTTAATACTTGTCAATTAGAGAAATAAAATGTATCTCTTGCTCTTTTAATTTTTATTTTATTAGTATATGTGATTTTTTTCATATGGCTATTTATCATTTTCATTTCATCCCTGAATTTCCCCTATCTTTCCTCTATTAAAAATTTGTTTGTCTTATTTTTAATGATTTATAGGAACCTTTATGTGTGAGGGTTATTTACACAGATTTTTTTCTGATATATTTATTTTTCATGTTGATGATATCTTCTATAGTAAATTTAAAAAGTAGTTTAGGCTATTATGTATGAATTTTGGGTTAGAAAATATTCAGCCTTGTTTTCTTTCAGTCCTTTTATAATTTAATTTTACATTTAACTTTTGATCCATCTCGACTTTCTATTGATAAGATGAGGTAGGGTCCAATTATGGCTTTCCCCCAAATGCCTAGGTTTTTGCCCTGACAATATTCTTTACATAAACCCTCTCTCCCTTCCTTATTTGGAATGCACCTTTGCCATACAATAAATTTCCATATATACTTAGATATATTCTAGACTTTATTTTCATTTCTGTTTCTGATATGAGACATTACTAGACATTATCTTCATTTCATTTCAGATATGTGTCTGTTCCTGTAGTAGTACTATCTACAGTGCTGTGATTACTGTTGTTTTGTTGAACATTTAGATTTACCAGGCCTGTACTTACTTTTCTTGGTTAATCTTGTATATTAATCTCCCAGTTAAACTTTAAAATCATGGAACAAGTTAAATTAAAAAAAAAAACCCTGTTGGGATTTTTATGGAAATTTTGTTAAATTCTTCTACTTATTTATATATAGAAAATTGACATCTTCCTCTTATTTAGTCTTTCTACTTAATAGGTATGTTTTCTCATTTATTCCAGACTACTCAAATATCCCTCAACTGAGTTTTATAGTTTTCTTCTTATAGCACCTGGACATTTACTGTTAACTCATTCCTAAAAAATTTAAGAGTTTCTGTTTGTTTCGTGTGTAATAATATACTCCTTATCTAGAATCCGATTTCCTGTAATCTTACCCTGGCTTTCAGTCGGGAGGGTAATGCTGTTAAGCACCTAAAATTGCTGTCAATTTTGTGCCTAAATTCAGTGCAACAAACTAGAATACATATATTTCTCCAGAAACTATATCACACAATGAAGATAGAAACATATAATTTCATGGAAGAATGAATGAAAGAATAAATGTAAGCAGTTGCCATACAGTCTGATGAGGTTTAAAATGGAGGTAGTGTAGAAGGTATGGAAGATCACGAAGGAGGAAAAGCCATCAGAACTTAGTTTCAGAAGATGAGCAGGTCTTTGCCACATAGTCAAGTGGGGAAGGGAGGTCTTGAAGAGGGAGCAACGTTTGCGAAATACTGCAATTATGAAATAGCATGAGCTGTTTGAAAAATTGCTAGTCCTAGAGTTTCAATAGAGGGTTTTTGGTTTGGTATATCAGCTTAGGATATGAAAGGGAGGAGTTTTCGTAGCTGAATCTGAAAAGGTTATTGGAAGCTGTGAAAAAGTTACTTGCAGTTTGGAAAGATATTTCTTGCAGTTGATAAGTAGGAGTTGGAGGGAAATGAGATAGAGTTAGGTAGACCTCTTTGAAGCCTGATGGTGTAATCCAAGAGAAACATGATGGAGATCTTAATGAGGTGGAGAAATGCAAATAAAGATGGGGAAGACAGGTTTTGAAAGGTATTTAGGCAGTAAAACTTATAGAATTTAACTGTTGGGAGTCAGGAAGAGGATGGAGTCTAGGATGGCTTGGTTTCAAGTTTGCAGAATGCTTTATGCTCTAAATCATAAACTTTCTTGTGAAACTTTTTTTTAAATGTATGATTCATAAATACTATTTCATTTACCCTATAGGAAATTAATAACAGTGTGATGTGATATGAAATTGGTGGGGTAAGGGACCGTCAGAGGTGGACACAGTCTCTCCTTGCGCTTAATCATTAAATCCTCTTATTTCTCTTCCTCAAGCTCTCTCACATTTTTAGTACTTTTTTGCTCATCAATGCCATTACTCTAACCCGGGGAGCAACTGTTTTTCACTCGGATTATTACATAGAATTTTGCTTTGCTCCAGTTCAATCCATGCTGACCCAGAATAATTCTTCAGTTGTGATCATTTCAGATTCTGTCTTAAAATCATTCTGTCACTTTCTGTTTTCCTTAGGATTAACGCCAGCCTTTCAACACATCTTGCAAAAAGTCTCATTTTCCTTGCTTGTAAAATAGGGGTAGTAATAATACTTCCTCTTTGGGCTATTGTGATGATTAAATGAATTCATGTTCTAAAGTGTTTAAGAACAGTGCCTGGCACACATCGCGGTATAAATGTTTGTTCTTGTTTTGTTGTGTTGTTCGTGTTATTTTTGTTACTTGTTTAGTGTTTTAAGTTGACATCTAGACTGTAAGAAGCGTGAGGTTTAAGATGATGTCTGTCTTTGGCATTAAGTTCTGTGTTTAGTGTAGAATATAATAATGTCAACTGCCTAATATATAGTCATTTTATGTACAAATAAGTGAACGTCATTTGGAAGCATGATAAAGCAGAGCGAGAATTGTGCTATTGTTATAATGGAATAGAAGAATAAATGTCCGTACTATCCTGCATTGCTAAGAGAAGGACCATTGCATTTAGTCACTTCTGTTGTAAGATAGCAGCTCTGAAATGCATTTTATTGTTTGAAAAAAGATATTAGATAAATGGGGAGTAAAATAAAGAAAATAATTGTTTATGTGCAAACAGAAAACAGAAAAGGAAAACAATGGCAACTTTGGATTATGAACCAAAATTAATAGGTTAGGTGCCTTAACATGTGATTTTCTTATATAAGGAAAAGTTGATCTACTATGGGGTTTGGATGTACTTTCTCTCCTGAAATGGTTGAGAAATAAGTTTGTTCATGTGTTTATCCATCCAAGAATTATTTATTGGGTGCTTTCTATGTGCCAGGCATGGTTTTAAATATTTGAGAACTATTAATGGTAAAACAACAATGCTAGAAAATCACTGCTTGTGGAGCTTAGATTTTACCATACAAGAGTATTTAATAAACATAAAAATAATTTAATTATGAAGTAGAAAGTGAGTAAGTGATAAGGGGTGGGGAGAGGTAGATCACAATTTTAAATACAGTGATCACAAGGTTTCATTTAAGAGGTGACTTTTGAGCGGAGACTTGAAGATGAAGAGGGGGAGAAGACGGTAGGTCTAGAGAAGAGTCAGTGAAAATGCTCTACAGTGGGAACTTACAAGACCAGTGTGACTGGAGCAGAATGAATGAGGGGGAAATGGAGGAGGAAGTAGTCCCCTAAGAAATAGAGGTGGAGCACGGGATGGGAGGTGCTTAATGCTTTTGACATTTATTTAGGGAAAGCTACTTTTATAAGAATATGTTCAATTTTACATTAAAAATTGTATAGATAAAAAAAATCCTATTTAAAAATGCCACAGTAGGAAGTATTGTAAGAAATAACAGACTTTAGATTCTGCAAGACAGGATATCTATTGTTATTTTATAGTAGGTATACTCTTTGCAAATGAAATCTGGTCAGCAGTAGTAACATTCTTTATTTCTTTTAATTAATTAATTAATTATTTTTTTATTAACATATGACATATTACTTGTTTCAGGTGTACAGGTCTGTGAGTTGTCACTCTTAAACAATTCACAGCACTCACCATAGCACAGACCTTCCCCAATGTCCATCACCCAGCCCCCCTGTCTGTCCCCCCACCCCCACTAGCCAGCAACCCTAAGTTTGTTTCCTGAGATTAAGAGTCCCTTATGGTTTGTCTTTATTTCTTTATGGGGGACTCAGACATGGCTCTGCATACTCTTTGTTTCAGCTTCTTTGGTCTAAAAATTTCTGTGGAAGTCATATTTTTACCCCCAGTGGATCTCGGGTTTTTTTTTGTTTTGTTTTGTTTTTTGTTTTTTTTCCTGTGCTTTTGGAAACATGGTGATTACATTCTGCTTAGAAGTAAAACATAAGTCCATCTATTCCTGTGCAATTGTGAGATATGGCTGAGACTCAAAGTAGGATTAGTTTTTAAGCAAGTTAAACTTGATGGGCCAATTGGGATATTTCTTCTATAATTCATCTTTTGTAGACTTTCAACAGAGTTAATGTTTTAATGATTTTTAAAGCCATTTTCTAAAAACAATTTTAATTTTCCATTCTCTTTATAGAAAATTTCACAGCTAGTTTTTTGTTTGTTTTTTGTTTTGTTTTGTTTTGGTTTTGCTTTTAAGAAATGAGAGCTGATCAGTGAAACAGATTTTATTGTATGTAGAATTCAAAGAATGCCCTTGTGTCATGTATCCTTAATGATATAGAGGCATGCTGCTAATTAGAACACTGAAATTTGACTTTTAAATTTCTATGCCTTTCAAAGCCAACACAAACTTAATTGATGTTTGAATTGCTGTTATTAACCTTTCAAAGAATACAGGAAAAATGAGTCTTATAGATGTTCCTATCTACTTTACATCATATCTAGAGAAAGATCATTGGACTACATTTCAACTCAACTTTCCACTTCTGCTATTTGTAGTTCTGGTTGTTATGTTTCCTGCAGGCAAAAGTTTATCACCGTAGTTTTTACATTTCCTTGTTTCCACAAAATTTTTGAACATTTGTTTAAATTTTAAACATTAAAGAGAAAAGTATAAATTAAAAATAATTAGGACTAGGGAATATGCAGATAGAATGGAATTATTAGGGCCAAGAGAAAACTCAGGGCATGTATACTTGCTTCTAAACATTTATGAAGATTTAACAACAAGTTTAATTGTCCGATTACTTTTACTAAACAGAAGAGACGATATAATTTCTAAAGAGAAGCTTAGTACTTCCTTAGTAGAAGATGCATAGAAGTCGAGTAGAATTTTTGGAAATAAGGCCTTAGAATTTGGGTTTAGAGCTCATGCTTCAAGCACTATAGTTGTAGTGAGTAAAAGGTGTAATAGGAGGATGAAACTTTTTTCTCTACCCAGACTGATGTTCTGGTGTTCATTTATGGAGAGGCATCATATCTTCTACACGCCAATGGTGAAAAAATGTAATTTTTATTGTATTTTGTGAAGGTATTAGATATGAAGTAAACAGATGTCAATTTTTTTTTCAGTCAACCTCCTTTTATAAATGAGGTAGTGGAATTCCACATGTTGAATTCCATAAAGAAATATATTCTTAATTTTCCTTTTGAAAAGGCCACTCAGCTCTAGGATAACTTTATTGAAATTAGACACTTAAAAGAAATTTTCCTTCAGTTGATGGCTTGGAGGTAGAAATTGATAAATTTCAGACAATGGAAAAGAAATGAGAGATGATGGTTTTTGGGGTAAAAAACTAGTCTATTCACTTTCCACTAAACTCATAAAATTGGTCTTTTTCGAAAATAGAAATGCATTTTTTATACCTGGACTCTACATATGATACTGAATGGAAAATAAAGAAGTCTTCCTGAAATAATACTGAAGAAAGCAAATTAAAATGTGAATCAGTTCCCTGTTATGTAAATAGTGATTCAGTTCAATGTTGGACTTCAAGGGCCAATAATTTTTATGAAAGTATTTCTAAAGCAAGGTGTTTGGATTGGATTTTAAAGTCTTTGTCCTTTGGTTGACTTTCTTTCATTTTATTCATTTGGGAGTACTTGTTTATAGTATTGTGGCATTTATTTCATTCCCACTAAATTCTTTCTTTTGCATCCCTGGCACAAATGTGGACATACAAGATCTAAAACTAAAGATATAATCCATAAGCTAAACTGTTTTTCCATATGTTATCAACCCTGTCGCATATATCTACATGTGTTATATTTTATTTTCTATCACTGAGTCTGCATAGACTGGGCACACTTTTTAATTGTACCGGAGCCCCGTGAGTAATTGTTCACTGAATGACAGAGTTTATACAGAAAGTGTAAATTATCCGACGTTATTAAGAACATTTTGCCTAACATGGGGATAGTTGCTAAAACAATTCCGTCACGTGCCTTGAGGGGAACACTGCTAGGTGTTGTAGCAGCTGGACTGGTGAATAAGACACCTGAGGTTATTGCTCCTTGGAGCTCATTACAATCTAATGGGTTATCGGTGTTTAGTTACTACCATTCGTACTTCAAAGTTTTGCCCTTTTTAAACAACAACAACAACAACTTAGTCATGGGAGAAAGTCCTGACAGGAGAATATGAGTCATCACTAGGGAAGATCGTAAAATTGATTTTAGCCTATCCCTTTTGATTTTTTTTATTTTGGCAAAAAAAGTTTATGTTCCCAGATTAGATTTTATTTTTGTGTTTTCAGTTAAGTATCCAAGTCAAGACATCTGTGATATGGTGGTTTTTAAATTTATTAAGAAGATGAGAAAATATTCTGAGGCAAGGAAAGTCATTCGTAGATTTCTTCTTCTATTTATTTCACCTTAGCCATATAAAAACTGATGAACTGCAGGCTAAATACTACTTTCTTACCCCAAAGGCGTGTTTAAATACTATCTTAACTCCATGCTTGTGGTTTTTGAGTTGTCAGTAATCTCCAGGATGAATACTGGGGCCAGTTATTTGCAGCCAACATAGTATCCTCCTGACAGAGGTTCATGCGAGGAAAAAAAGTCAGGCTGGGCTAAAATTACAGGACAGAAGAGAAGGGAAAGTATTGTATTCTATGAAAATGGTGATGGTGTTGTAGTTTTTGCCATAATCCCTTTTGGAAAATCATTTTTAAAACACTGTGGAAATGCCACAGATCTTGAAATACAATTTTTCCCCTTGTTTTGAAGCTTAGGACATAATGGGAATGATAGTCATAAAAAATTAGTCTATTTTTGGAAGGATTACTTTGTGTGCCACAGTTCTTCATCCTGAGCTGGGAGACAGTTCACTGTTTTTGTGCAATTATACTTGCCCTGATATACTTATTTAGTAAGCTATAAGGGAGGTAAAAATAGAACCAAATGTTCATTCTATTTAAATATATCACTTGTGAAAGTTAGCAAAGATTGCGAGTATTAATGTTTGTTTAGTATAAAATAGACCAATCCAGTTTGATGCCCATTTACCTCCGACTTTTCTAGGCTGTAGCTTCTCTAGTGAATTGAGAAGAGGTAGAGGAATGAGTCCTTCGCTGTGATGTGAGGCATGCCTGTTCTCCCTCTGGTTAGCTCTCTCTGGTTGGCTGGTGGGGTCCCCTACTAATTTCGTGGTCCCCACACAGATTGTGCATGGATTTCTTTGGGCAGTGCTGAGATTTACCCCAGGCCATAAAGATTGCCGAGACTATTGGCTCTCTCAGTAGTCTAGGGTGCCAGTCCTTTCTCTAGATGGTCTGATTGCTCACCTAGTTTGGCAGCCACTTAAGTTAAGTCGAGAGAAGCAGGAGGTTTTCCAGACTATGTGAGAGGTTGACTCCATTTTTTTTTTTTAATCCAAATCCATTTACAACAGCTGTCTTTAGTCTTGTTGACATGAGCTCTCTTTTAGAGGGTCTCATGCCTTCAGATGCCTCCACATCAAAGATGGGCACCAGTTGTTCACTTCATGTGTGCTCATAGACTACAGAGGAGTCTGGAGGATGCATGTCAGGTTTTCCCAACAGCTTCCTCACTGTGATTGGCTTTGTGCCAATGGCAGGATGAATGTGGGTTTGCATATTTTACAACTTGGCAAGGATGGGGAAAGACCAAGGTGCCAGTCCCCCTTTCTTCAGATACTGCTCCAAGAGTGATTCTCTTGTAGGCCACTCTTTCTCCCAACTTGAATTCAGACACTAGTAAATACACACTCTTCTAGGAGAGGGGAAGGAGAACCTTTTCTCCAGCAACAGTGTCCTTTCCATAAGACCAAACACTCCTATTCTTTCCTTATTCCTTTTCTTACATACTGGCAGTGGTGGCAGTGGCATAGGTATTTGAAGTTGGTAAGGGCCAATTCCGCCAACGTTTGGTAAACTCTGGGAGTGAGAGGACACATTGTATGATTGTCTTTAGTTTTGAGGCTTAATTGCCATTTTCACTCAACAGGAAAAGTCCTTATCAACATTATTTCACACACTTTGCTCTTTTATATTCTTTGTATATGTGTGTGTGGTGGAGGGAGGGATGTTTAGCATCCTTGCCATGCTTTTTGTTTTTGTTTTTGTTTTATGATGCTCATGCCTGAGTAGCTTTGCCCAGAATTTTTTTTTTAAGACCTATTTATTTATTTATTTATTTGAGAGAGATCACAAGCATGGAGGAGGGGCAGAGGGAGAAGCAGACTCCCTGCTGACCAGGGAGCTGGACGCAGGGTTCCATCCCAGGACCCTGGGAATCATGACCCGAGCCGAAGGCAGACGCTTAACAGACCGAGCCACCCAGGTGCCCATTTGTCCAGAAGTTTTATTGGCTGTGATTTAAATATTTGTGGGTACACGTTTTCCCACATTATGAGATCAGCTTCCATTCCTCTGTGAGGTATAATTTGAGGCCTCACATTTCTGTCACGGGCGTCCAAGAGCGTTCAGTTGAGGCAGTATTTAGTTTTCTTAGAACTTGGATTCTGCCCTCTTCACAGATTTTGTTGAATATTTTCTGTCAGTGTCAGTGTACCTGTTTTTCTTTTCTCTGGATTTAATACCTTTGAGCTTTGGATCTTTTCCTCACTATTGAGGGTAGTTTTGAAGACACTATTTTCATTTAGTCATCTAGCAGCCATGTACTCTCCATTCAGAAGAAAAAAGAAAGAGTGACTGCTGGAAAAAGGCTTTCTGAGACATTGGAAAGCTAGAGGCTCAGAATCCAGCCCTAACTCCATTTCCTCTCCCCATGCCACACCCCTTTTGTGGCCTTGATGATGCTGAGTTTGGCTTAGGAATTAGGAGACTCCAGTGCTATAAACATTCTCTTAGATGGAAGCTCATGGATTATTAATGTAAGTTCTTCCAGAATGGTTGATAGAAGCCCTAAAAAAGAGAGAATTTTTAGTCAGATGTTTTCTCAGACCTGGCAGGACACTGTGTACCTTAGCCTGGAACCAAGGACTAAGGGAAACAATACGATTTAACTGTCCCTCCTATAAGTGGCCACCTCACTTTAAATAAGTTATCTTTTGTTGGGTTATTGGATCAGGAAATTAAAGGGGGTTCTGGCCAATCCATAATCTCCCTGGGACATTGCAGGTAGCACTTCAGTTTGTTTCTCTTGAGAATATTAGGGAGAATTCTCAGAAATTCACTAGTGGGGTTTAGGGTGAATGGGGGGAGCAGTGCCATGATATGCTGCTCTGTGCCCTTCCAGAGTCTCTGTTCTGCTAATTTACTGCGCTAAGTTACACTATTTGAAAACAAATCTCATTAGATATCGGGAGAGGAAGGTAATATGCTATAGTTTATTCTGCTAGCTTAACTTGCTAATTAATTTTATTTATATTGTGTGTCCATTTGGTACTGCTGAATAACAAGTCACCTCAAAACTCACTAGATTCAAATGGTAAACATTTATTATCCTTCGTGCATTTGTGGATCAGCTGGTTCTGCTGACATAGGCCAGCCTCAGCTGCCTTCAGCAGGCTCGCTCATGTATTTGCAGTCAGGTGATCAGTAGGCTGGGGCAGACACATCTAGCCTCATTTACGTGTGTGGTGGTTGGCTGGCTGTTGGCTATGGTGACAGTTGAATAGGCCACATGTCTCTCATTATCTAGTAGGCTACTTCACATGTGTTCTTGTGGTGGCTGGGAAGGGTTCCAAGAACATCAAGAGGGCAAGCTCCAAAGAGCAAGCACTTTGGGGGGACTTCTACTTGTGTCATATTTGCTAGCAACTCGTTGAACCGCATAGATCTGATGACCATGTCCAGAGCCAGTGTGGAAAGGCACCACCAAAAGAGCATGGATCCTGGCAGATATAAATAAGCGAGGCTCTGACTGCAAAAGCACATAAAGATTTTATATGGTTAGACTTGTTTTCCCTCTTATTTTTTTTTCTTTACTATTTGAAAGGGACCATCTTTTGATGATCCATCTTATCCATCAAAGGATGGTCCCATTTAAGCAGAGTTTTTTCAGTTCTAGAAAGTTCCCACATTTCATCATCATTATGTTTTTATCCCCCACTGTAATTCTTATTCTAATATGCAGTTGATTCCCATTGTTCATGTAAGTTATGTTCCATAAAATCACTGCAAACACTGCATTAGCTAATACTGAAAACCATTGCTCTTAGAAATTACAGAGTTAGGAGTTAGGTTCGCGAGGGCTTCTGGTCACCACAGTTTTAGTGACTATCAGTATATAACCTTGTCTTATGTGTGTTTCTTTTTAAATCATCTTATTTAATATATGTTGTTAGTTTGTTAACATTGATCTCACTACCAACAACACTGTAACTCATGCTTGAATAAAACTTAACTGACCCAGGTATTTCTCCGTACATCATATCACAACCTTCCTGCACTTAGGAACACCAGATCACACGTTAGCACTCTGCTTGGGGCCATCTTAAACAGTGAAATCAAGAGCAAGCACAAATGCAGAACACATGACAGTGAATAGACTCTGAAAAAGACATTGGTAGAATGAGAGCTGAAACAAGGTAGAGAGCATCACCTTGTGTGACCTTACCCGGGATGTGTAGGTTGGGCACCTCAGATTTTTATCGTTCTGTGTGTTCCACAAATGGCTGCTATAAAGTGCCTAGAGTATTGATTTGTATTGATTACAAATACATTTTAGTAGGCAAATTCACGTATATGGCATCTGTGAATATTGTAGTCAGCTCTGTTTTGGGAACAAGTGGCTCTATCAATGTCTCATTTGCTTTTTACTTTAACTCTATCTTTTTGTATTCCTGAGACATTTTTCAGGGAATCTTGTATTTCATTATTTTACTGCTTGCATTTTAGAATCTATTCTTTGTTGCCTCAGTTGCAGCTTTAAATTTAGAAATCATTGAGATCATTTTTATATTGCTTTTTCTTACCTCAGAATATAGAGACTTTATAACTATCTTGTCTAGTTTCACATGTATATTTGCCTTTTTAAATTTTAATGCAGATGTGACTTATGAATTTTCCAAAATCGTTTCCTTTTTTTTTTTTTTGGTAACTTTTCTGTAGAAGACCTTTTCTATAATTACTTAGTTACTACTATTTAAAAAATATACTTGGTGATTTATTTTGGTTTGTTTCTATACTTACTTTTAAGATGGACTTCTGTGCTTGTCCTTTATTTGAGGTTGAAATGACTTCTGTCAGAATTTGTGTATGTGTGTGTGTTTTTTAGTCAATCCTATAGTCTCATGTTGGGGTAAAGTGTTTACTAGTTTTATTTTGTCAGAATTCTAACAGCCTAGGAATGTAAGGTGAAGGTAGCAGCGAAGTTTTCTTCTGTATCAGACAGTCACTTTTCCACATCCAGTGTGGGAGTCAGTTTGTTGGCATTATTTCTGTTGTTCTTTCCCTAGATCGATTACCTCAAACAATTTAAAAGAATGGTTTTTCAAGAGAAAAACAGGTTTTATTTAAAGCATTTTTTAAAGTACCTAATATGAGCTCATCTTTTTTTTTTTTTGGTATTACTCACAAATAATTCCTTTTTGAAAGAGATCAATTGACTTAAAATCATCTATTTTTATTTTTTCCCTGTTTCTGCATATAGTATTTTCTTTCCCTTGACGCTTCAAAAGTGCTAAAGGCTTAGAAATCAGACAACTAGCCTTAGTAGAAAGCTTGTAGAAGTCGGTGATTTCTTCATTTGGCTTTGCAGACATTTTCCTTTATGTAAAGCAAATACATTCTGGAGCATAAATTTTTGTCACCCATATTTGCTTCTTAGTATGCATTTATTCTGTTTTATTTTTTCACTCAACAAAGTGTTTTTCTGGTTTGCCTAATAAGGTAAGGAAATTAGTGGAGTACATCATATGTAGTTAGCTTATAGAAAATCTGTGTACTGGCAAAAGAAAAAGAAAGGGCCCTAAAGCAAGCAAGGAAATGGTTATAACAACCTCTCTCTCTAAATAGACAAACCTAATTAACATAAGCCTTGGAAATATGAAAGAGCTGTGCCGTGCCCTTGGTCAGGCTGTTCCATGTGTTTCTCTTATGCTGTTAGCATTTTACTGTAATATGTGATTCTAATGTTGAAGAATTTTCTCCCATACAACATGACACCATAATGCAAGTCATTTAGCTTATCTGATGATTAACCAGAGATAGAGTGATTGCTTTTCAGTGTTACAGAAGTTAGCTATACTGGGTAAAGAGAAAGGATGGAGTATGTTGGGTTCCTGTGTGTCCCTTTCCAGGGAATTGTGAGGAGTAACTTTGACGGTGTATGACTTTCTCCATATATTCTGACTATAACCCAGTTTCCATGTAAGGTGCCTTTTCAGTATTTGATTATCTGCTGTTTACCAAGTACTACACTAACCACTCAACATTCTTTCTTTCACTGAATTTCTACCATAAGACAGTGTGATTGACATCAATTATCACATTTACAGTTAAAGAAGGTGATAGAGGGAGTAAATTGCTTGTACTAGGTCGCACAGTTAGTTAATTATATTTCCCAGATTTAAAATTGGGTTAGCCTTACCATATGTGCTCTTTTTACTAGGTTGGGATTGAAGGCAAAATTTTACTGTCATTATTTACTTAGAGGAGGTACCAGATATTAGTTACTGTTTTGTTCAGGGTTAAATTTTTAAAGTATTTTACTTAAATCCTTTAACCAGTTTGAATCAGACCTCTAAATATGGCAAACATCTCCCTACCCCCCTTTTCTTCTTCTTGTTTTTGTTGTTAGAGAGATTATTAAATATCTGTCCTCATTTGTTTGGTGGAGGGACAGCTTTTTGAGGACAGTTCTTATGTGTAGACAGTGTTGCTGTCATGGTCTGTAGAGGACTGTTTGTCTCTATAAGAAAATCAAGAGGAAAAACACATTTTTTTTTCCCATCTCATACATAGCAGAGATTTGCCATCGATTCTAACTTTCTCAGAAGTGATTCTTAGTTTATTTCCAGAGAGTAGTGTTTGAGCTACCATTAAGCAGGAAATTAAAAAAACAAAAAGCAGCTCCTCTTGCTTTTTTCTTACCCCAAACCCCTTCCCAAAGAAACGCAGATCATTTTATCTAATTTCTTAGTAATAAGTGGGAAAAAATAAACAGGCAACTCCCAGTCACTAGGGCACTAATTTAAAAGAACGGGATACTCCCAGAGTGGAACTGGTTGGAATATTTTATTCTCGTCTAGCCTGGTTAGCTGTGAGCAGAAAATAATTAGTAATTGATGGCAGGGCAGGAAGAGAATCTGATTCATAGATACACTAATCAGCATAATAATTATTGGAAAATTGGGACATATCCATATTCTACTGCTGAATGTGATTTTTGAAAGAGCTCCTTAAGTTCTATTAGAACAAACAAGATTTATACTGTATGTTGTTACACATATTGGACATTTTAGCAGTGGTTACAGTGTGATTTTTGTCGTTGTGGTTACATTATCTCTGAAGGAAAACTTGTGAAGGGTTTAATAATTCAACTTCACAATTTTATTTTAGGCTAATATTTGGCAGGCTTAGGCTTAGTCCATTGGTGACTAATTTATTTTCTAGAGTTTGAAGGGTTTTGTTCAAATCCTAATAAATTGTTATTTCTACCATGTATGATATTTTTTATTCCTGGAAAATGAAGAAGCATTTTGGGAATGATTGCAAACAAAAGCGTAGAGAGGAGAATAAGGATGTCTGTCATTCCTTCGCTCTTGTGGCCACAGATAAATTCATTGTTGAATCACCTTTAAAGAAGAAAAAGAAGAAACTAGTCCTTGCCAGAATGCTCGATGGGAAAATTTTTATTTCTAAAGTAAAATGTGATAACTATTTTAAATTTGTATATTTATATGGATCATTACATGTAAATTCCCATTTTTTTTAGAGTTGCTACTAACTGAAGAAGGTATTTTCCATTTTTTCAATGTATTTATTTAAATTCCTTCCATAAAAAAATCCTTTGTTTTACTAGTGCTGTGTTTTATCTGGATGATACACAAAATACTTTTCTAGCATCATTGTTGGTTCAAGTTACTGAGTGTTTATTAAAGTCTCAGTATCAAGTAGCTTTTCCATGCCAATTGTCGCTGATTTAAAATGGTCAATTTTACTATCATCCTTTCAGTTTATGGCATAATTTTGAAGGAATCCCTGTTCCTTGGAGGTAAATGTCTTTCATGCCAAAAATCATAAAATTATCCATAATACTTCCACTAAATAACAATGTGCACTTGATATGTTTTTCTTTTTTTTTTTTTTTTTTTTTTTTTTTAAAAATTTTTTTTTTTTTTTTTTTTTTTTTTTTTTTTTTTTTAAAGATTTTTTTTTTTTATTTATTTATTTGACACAGAGAGAGAGATTACAAGTAGGCAGAGAGGCAGGCAGAGAGACAGGGAGAGGAGGAGGCAGGCTCCCTGCTGAGCAGAGAGCCCGATGCGGGCCTCGATCCCAGGACCCTGAGATCATGACCTGAGCCGAAAGCAGAGGCTTTAACCCACTGAGCCACCCAGGCGCCCGATATGTTTTTCTTTTTAATGAATATTTTTAAATGTGGTCAAATTCATGTGATTTGTATGCTGTTATCGATCTAATATAGCTTAAACATTTCCCATATAGTTATGAATTCTTTACAGGTATAACTCCATGATATTCCATTATAGGAATGAGCCATAAGTTTTGAAATTGTCTTGTACATTTAGATTATTATATTTATTTTTATTACTATTTTAAAATCATGTTACTCCAGAATATCTTTATGTAGAAAAGCCTGTCTTGATTTATGATTTTTTTTAAGTGTCCGACTCTTTTTTTTTATTTTTAAGATTTTTTTTATTTACTTGACAGACAGAGAGAGAGCGAGAGATCACAAGTAGGCAGAGAGGCAGGCAGAGAGAGAGGAGGAAGCAGGCCCTCCGCTGAGCAGAGAGCCCGATGCGGGGCTCGATCCCAGGACCCTGAGATCATGACCTGAGCCGAAGGCAGAGGCTTTAACCCACTGAGCCACCCAGGTGCCCCGATTTATGATTTTTTTTAAAGATTTATTTATTTGTTTATTTAGAGAGCAAGTGAGGGAGGGACAGAGGGAGAGGGAGAGAGAAGTCCTCCAGCAGACTCCCCACTGAGTGCAAAACTCAACACAGGGCTCCATCCCTGAGATCATGACCTGAGCCAAAATCAGGAGTTGAACACTTCATTGAGCCACCCAGGTGCCCTGATTTATGATTTTCTTTTTTGTGTATGTTATTAGAAGAGGAATTACTAGATTAGAGGATAAAATTATAAACATAGAGTTAAATTGGTCTCATGAAATGTTGGACCAAGTTAAATTGTCAGTGTTTGGCTCATACTTGCCTTATTGGTCAACTTAAATTATATTTTAAAAGTTTTGTTATTTGAGACTCAAAAATAGTATCACTTTTAAATTTGAATTTTTAAAAATTATACATTGTGTCGGACTTAAAAATATTTTCCTCAGGTGCTCTTCTTGTGTGTATTTACCTGTTGCTTCCATATTTTGAGTATTTTCCTTTTAGGATTGTAGAATTTCTTGCAGACTTCTATAGATAAATTTTTATGTCGTGAGTATTAACTATTATTTTTATTCTGAACATTTTTCCTAGATTAATCACTAGATGAATGCTTAATAAGTAGTTAGCAAAAACTCACCAGACATTGTTAGGGAAGAAAGCTCTGAATCCAAGAGACAGAGTCTTGGATACAGAGAGGCTGCCTTTTAGAGTGGGTGTAGACCTGGGGGAGATAAATTTGTAGTTCGTTGGGCCATAATAGATGCTATTGAAGAAAAATAACACAGCATAAAGGAGCTAAAAAGTGATAGGTGTGATAAAGTAGTAACTGAAAGCCTCTCTCACAAGAGAGTTTTTGGAAAGAAAGGTATAGGCTTTTTGGATCTTGGGGGTATGTGGGAGGTGGGGCAGGCTGAGGAAACAGTGTAAAGTGGTAAGGTTGTATTTCACATGTTTTTAGAGTGAGGAGGTTGGGTTGCTGGAAGGGATAATCATAGCAAATAAGATTAGAAAGATACCATGGTGCCAGATTATATAAGGCGTTTCAGGCTAAGGTAAGACCTTTGGATTTTACTCTCACTTACATGGAAAGCTGTTTTGAACAAAACGGTGATTGACTCTAATTAAAAAAAAAAATCAAATCGCTTTGGCTGCTATGTAGAAAAGATACAGTATAGGTGGAAGAAGACCAGTTGGAGGCTATCACTATCCCTATATTCCAGGGAACCCCAATATCCCTGTATTCCAGGGAAAAGAAGATGGTTTGCACCAGGGTAGTGGCGAGTGATTGGATTGTGGTATATTTACGAGGGCGAGCTGATAGGGCTTTCTGATGTGACAGGGCAGACTGATGTGAAGTATGAAGGAGATCCTTCAGATCTTTGGTCTGAGACGCTTTAACAGTCCCCTCTTACTGACTGAAAAATCTGAGGGAAGAAAATGTTTGAGGAGGAGAGGGGAGTATGTTCAGCTTGGGGAAGGCTAAATTTGAGATGACTTTTAGTCATCCAGTTAGATATGTAGAATAGGGAATAGCTCTAGGAGTCTGGGGTGAGAGGCTTGGACCTGGAGCATTTAAATTGCAACTAGTTGAGATTACCTTTGGCTTCCGTGTCATTAGAGAAGTTTGAACCCTAAGAGGCTATATTTATCCAGACTTGAGCCAGGTTGCTGAGGCTTGGATCTTATCTCAGCTGTTGAATAGCTTTTGGCTATTTAATTTAGGGCATGTTCCTTACCCCTAATGACCTTCAATTTCCTCATCTGTAAAATAAGGACAAGCATAGTATTTCTGAATTGGGGTGATTGTGAGAATTATATCACTGTGGTGAGATAAATACACACACACACACACACACACACACACACAGATATATGGTACTTAGAGCTGTGTTTGGCCCTCTGTATCAGGGGCTCTGAAACACTGTGGTATTTAGGACCATTTTACACCCATAATAATTATTATGGATCCCAAAGAGCTTTTGATTATGTGGGTTATATCTATTGATAGTCACCATAGTATAATATACAACCGAAATTTTAAAAGTATTAATTTGAGAAACAATAGTAAGCCTATTACATGTAAACCTATTACATTTATTACGTATTACATAAAATAACATTTTTAAATGAAAACATAACTATATTTTCCAAACTAAAAACGAATTTAGTGAGAGGAATAGCACTGTTGTATGTTTCTGCAAATCTCTCTACTCTGGTGTCATAGAAGACCTCTGGATTCTCGTATCTTCTGCTTTATTCAGTCTTTGGTGGTACCACAGGTTCCGCCATGTCTGGAAAAATCCATTGTATACTCATGAGAGAATGAGAGTAAAAAGGACAAATAACATCTTAGTATTTTTATGAAAATAGCTTGAGTTTTTGAACTTTCTGAAACGGTTGCAGGAACACCAGTGAATTAGAATTCTGTGCTGTTCTAACAGCCCGCATTCTTTGGCTCATGACCCCCTTCCATCTTCAAAGCCAGAAATGGCTGGTTGTGGCTTTTTCCTATCGCATCACTCTGACACAGAACGTTCTGTTGCTCTCGTTCACATTCAAGGACCCTTGTGATGATATTGGACCGGCCAGGATAATCTCCCTACTTAAAAGCCCGCTGATGGCAATGATAAATCCATTTGCTACCTCAATTCCCCTTTGCTGTGTAACCTGATATATTCACAGGTTCCAGGAAGTAGGAGGTATTTATCTTTGGGGGACCATTATTTGGCCTGTTACACTCAGGGTTCCTTTGAAAACTGGAGTTCTGTGTAGACATTTCGTGTTATTATTTCATCATCCTCATTATCATTACTTCTGGAGTTTGAAGCACTTCAATATTTGGAGAAGAGAAAGAGGAATTCGTTAAGGGAGATTTGGGATTAAGTGACCAGTGGGGTAGAAGGAGAACTGAGAAGTTGGTTTTCCTGACCAACAGAAGACAGTGTTTCAAAAAGGAGAGAGCAGTCGTGTGTCAAATATTGTTGACAGGTTGGTTAAAATGAAGACTGAGGAATGACTATTGTATAGGTGTGTTAGGCAGAATAATTCCCTTTCCACCCCCAGATGTCCATACCCTAAACCCCAGAAACTGTGAACATATTACCTTGTATGGAAGGTGGGACTTTATGGGTATGATTAAGGTTCTGGACTGTTAGGTACAGAATTATCCTGTATTATCTTGATGGGCTCAATTTAATCACGTAATCCTTAAAAGGATTATCGTGGCTGTGGTGTGTGTGTGTGTGTGTGTGTGTGTGTGTGTGTGTGAGAGAGAGAGAGAAAGAGAGAGAGAGAGAGAGAGAGACAGAGACAGAGACAGAGACAGAGACAAAGACAGAGAGACAGAAGAATTTGAGGCCCTGTTGCCTGGTTCTGAGATGTAGGAACTGTGTGCAAGGAACTGAACTGGCAGTAGCAAGGAAAAGGATCTAACCTAAAGCCTCTAGAAAGGAGCACAGTCCTGCCAGCACCTTGATTTTAACCCTCTGAGACCTATGTTGACTTCTAACGTGCAGAACCGTAAGGTAATAAGTTGGTGTTGTCATAAGCCATTAGGTTTGTAGTAATTTGTATGGCAGCAATGGAAAACTAATGCAGTAAGCCATTTGTTGTCTTGTCGAGCAGTTTTGGTATAGTGGTGGCAAGGAACGCCTGCGGGAATGGATTTCAGAGACTAGAAGGAAGGCATGTGGAGGCACAATGGGTAGAGATATACTTCAGTGTATGTGGGGCAAGGGGGATTTTTTTTTAATAGAAAATATAATAGTATGTCTATATCATTATAGGATTGATTGAGTTGAATGTGAAAATTGATGGTCAAGTGAAGGGGGTGCGGGGTAGGGGGAGGGGAGTTCAAAGTCCTTGAATAGATAAGGGAGTGTGTAGGATTTAGATGAGTGAGAAGTGTTATCTTCTGGTGCACCCGTCATTTTCAGTTCTTTGTAACACAGGTATGTCTTGTTTGATTGCACTTTGCTTTTTGGCAAATCACGGGTATTGCTTTTTGTTTGTTTTTTTTTTAACACATTGGCGATTTTGGGCAAACTGGCTTTGAGCAAGTTTGTTGATGTCACTTTCCAACAGCATTTGCTCACTTCATGTCTCTGTGTTACATTTTGGTAATTCTTACAATATTCCAAACTTATTCATTATTATTATATTTGTTATGGCAATCTATGATCAGTAATCTTTGATCTTACTATTGTAAATGTCATGAACTTCACCCATATAAGTAGTGAGCTTGATAAATGTGTGTGCTCTGATTATATTCCACCAACCACAGCCAGTCCCCTGTCCCTCTCATCCAGGCCTCCCTGTTCATTCCTGAGACGCTATATTTAAATTAGGTTAATTAATAACCCGACAGTGTCCCCTAAGTAAAAGGAAGAATTACACATCTCTCACTTTCAGTCAAAAGCTAGAAATGATTAAGTTTAGGAAGGCATGTTGAAAGCTGAGACAGGCTGAAAGCTAGGCCTCTTACACCAAACAGTTAGCCAAATTGTGAATGCAAAGGGAAAGTTCTTGGAGGAAATTAAAAGGGCACTGTAGTAAACACATAAATGATATGAAAAGTAAAACAGTCTTATCGCTAATACGGAGAAAATTTTAGTGGTGTGGATAGATAATCAAATCAGCTATAACATTCCCTTAAACTGAGACCTAATCCAGAGCAAGGCCCCAACTCCCTTTAATTCCATGAAGGCTGAGAGAGGTGAGGAAGCTCCTGAAGAAAAGTTGGAAGCTAGCAGAGCTTGGTTTATGAGGTCTTGGAAGGAAACATCTGTATAACCTCAAAATGCAAGGTGAAGCAGTAAGAGCTGGTGTAGATGCTGTAGCAAGTTATCCAGAAGGTCTTACTAAGGTACTTAATGACACTAAACAGCAGATAGTCCCTGTGGGCGAAACAACCTTCTGTTGGAAGAGGATGGCATTCTAACCCTTTTATAGCTAGAAAGAACTCAGTGCTGTCTTCAGATCTTCAGAGGACAGGTTGACTCTCCTATTAGGAGCTAACGCAACTGGTGACTTGAAGTTGAAGCCCATACCCATTTACCATTCCAAAAATCCTAAGGCCTTTAAGAATTATGCTAAATCTACTGTCCCTGTATTCTAATTTGTCAATGGAACATCAAAGCCTAGATGACAGCATGTCTGTTTATAACATGGTTTACTGAATATTTAGAGCCCACTGTTGAGACCTACTGCTTAGAAAAAAGATTCCTTTGAAATATGACTGCTCATTGACAATGGACCTCGTCAGCCGAGAGCTCTGGTAGACTTGTACGATGAGATTCATATTGTATTCGTGCCTGCCAGCAACATTCGTGCTGCAGCCCATAGATCAAGGAGTAATTCTGACTTTCCAGTCTTATTATTTAAGACATACATTGCATAAGGGTGCCAAAGGTAGTGATTCCTCTGATGGGTCTGGGTGAGCTAATTGAAAACCTTCTGGAAAGCATTCACCATTCTAGATGCCATTAAAATCATTTGTGATTCATGGGAAGAGGTCAAAATATTAACATGAACAAGAGTGTGGGCAGAATTGATTCTGACCCTCACAGATGACTTTGAGGGACTCAAGATTTCAGTGGAGGAAGTAACTCTAGGTCTGGTGGAAACAGCAAGAGAACTAAAATTAGAAGTGGAACCTCAAGTTGTAACTGGATCGCTCCAATCTCCTGATAAAACTTGAATGGCTGAGGAGTTGCTTCTTATTGATTGGCAGAGAAAGTGGTTTTTTTTGAGATGGAATCTACTCCAAGTGAAATGCTGTGTAAAGTTTTGAAATGATAAGAAAGGATTATTATATCAACCTTTGCTGGTAAAGCAGTGGCAGGATTTGAGAGGATTGCCTCCAATTCTGAAAGTTCTCCTGTGGGCGAAGAGCTATCAAACAGCATCACAAGCTACAGAGAGAGCTACTCAGTGAAAGGAAGACTCAATCAGTGTGGCAGACTTCACTGATGTCTTATTTTGAGAAATTGCCACAGACATCCCAGCCTCAGCAACCACCCTCCCCCGCCCCTGACCAGTCAAAAGCCATGAACATCAAGGCAAAACCCTCTACCAGCAAAAAGATAGTGAATATTTTTAATAGTAAAGTATTTTTTAATTAAGGTATATGTACATTTATTAGACAGTGCTATTGCATACTTAATAGACTACAGTAAAGTGAAAATATAGTTTATAAGCACTAGAAACCAAAAAGTTCATTTGACTTATTTATTGTGATATTCCCTTTGTAGTGGCAGTCTGAAACTAAACCAGCACTATCTTTGAGGTATGCTGATATTAATTTCCTCCCATACTTTTAAAGGAAAAAAGGTATCATGCGTTCTTTCACTTAAGAACATAAATTAGATTATTACATATTAGTATAGTAAGAGTTTTTTAATAGTCTGTTGAGTAGATGTACTATCATTTATATAACAAGCTCCCCGTCGTAAACATTTAAGTGGTTTCTGACCTTTTATTTCAGTCCCCTTGTACGTGTACCTTTGTGCATTTAGAAATCGTTACTCAGGATGGAAAGTTTAGGGTTTATGGTTATTTGTTCATTTCCCTTCCACAGCTATTGCAGAATATAAGATCTAACACAGGTAATGCTTCCATCTTAAAAAGTCTTCTTAAAATTATAAATATAGTTTAAAGGGTCTTATAATTCTAAACACCTTATGATGAAAGCAACATTTATAGGTTGTTTTCCCTGCTCCTGCCATTTTTCTGTCCCCACCAACAGCAACCACTTCAACGGGTTAAATTAATATTTATGCCCATATTTCTAAGTAACACTCTTGAATTATTGCTACTTTTTGATTTTTTTAAATGTAGTAAATTCTATGGCCTATCTATACTTAGAATCTCTTCATTCTTTCAGTATAGCTATATCATAAATTTGATTATATCAGTATTCAGTATTTACAGTATAATGTTTATATAAATGCCCATTGATACTTAAATCACATAACTGATTGTCCCTTCTTGATCAACTTTTTATCTTTAAGTGAATATTATTTTTTGTGTATCCTTACTCATTATAAATATTTTCATGTAATTGTTTTATTAATTTTTATTGTGAACTCATATATGTTTGATATCAAGTAGTTGAATTCCTGGTCCTTAATTGAGAATTCTGTCTTTTGCAGCTGTTTTACGCTTGCCTCTCTTGGGAGCAGGGAGTATGAAGTGTCCTGGCACACTTTCAGGGTCTCTATTTGTACTGTAATTGTCTAATAACTAGTTATTTTTATTTGATGCCACCCCAGGACTTGCCATTCCGATTGAAAATCCTATACAATGACCTTTGTCTTTGAGACAAGTTTGACTTTTAGGAATGCTTCTCATTGGGACACCTGGGTGACTCAGTCGGTTCAGCATGTGCCTTTGGCTCAGGTCATGGAGATTGAGTCCCGCATCGGGCTTCTTGCTCAGTGGGGAGTTGTCTTCTCCCTCTCCCTGCTGCTCCCCCTGCTTGTGCGCTCTCTCTCTCTTTCCCTGACAAATAAATAAAATCTTAAAAAAAAAAAAAAAAGAATGCTTCCGGTATAAAAATTGGCTTTTTTAAAAATATGTTTTTCCCTTTGGAAATTTCCTTACTTTCTGTAAACCAATATTGTAAATATTAAGCTGTGTGAATGATCTAGTTGTGGTTTTTTTGTTTTTGTTTTTTCTTTTTTTTTTCCTGATTTTTTCTAGTCGTGTTTTTCCTGGAAGTATGCACTCATGCTGGAGATAAAGTTCCTAGCCCACATTTGTCCATTGTGGAGGAACTCAAGGCATCCGTTGGTGTATAATGTTTAGATCTGGGGAATGCCTTGTTTTACTTTTGATAACTTCTCTGTAATTTGGGTAACAATATCTATTATCTCTTCTCTGTAACACCTGTTGTTTGGGTCCTAGATCTACTAGATTGTCTTATTATATTTTCCTTCCTTTATTTTTTTCTCTTTATTTCCCAAGTCTTCTCCTGATGTTTTTATACATGTTGTTATGTTTTGAATTCCCAAAAGTTTTGTTTGTTTGTTCTTTGAGTCTTCTTCTTCTTCTTTTTAATAGCATTTGATACTTGTTTTATAGATTTTATATCTTATTTGTTTGAGGATGTTAATGTTACTAGTTTTTTATTCTTTTATAATATTTCTTCCAAGATTTTTTTTTCTTTTTCTTTTACTGTGTTCTGGCCTTTTTAAAGAGGGTTTCTTTAAATGACTGATCCATACCTATCTCAAGAGTGGGGCACAAAAGGTTGGCTAGAAGTTCTGTGCCAGTGAATGGGCTTATAGAGGAGGCTTCACTAGGGTTTTCTGACAAGACTGTTGACTGTCACCACTTTTCCACTGTCAGTGTTTTTAAGCAGGGCTGGCTTCATGAGCATGCAACTTGTGCATTTGCACAGGGCCTATTTGATTTCGGGGGGTACCATGCTTAGCGATATGCCTATTGCCATCTTGAAGTTCTTAATTTTGGAACAAGTGTTCTAAATTTATATTTCATGCTGGGGCCCACAAATTATATGGGTGATCCTATCTTTTCTTGTAGATTTTATTACAGTTTGTATAGAAGGCCCATTTAGCCTCCTACCCTGTGAGGATAATTCAACTACATAGGGAAAGATTTCTCGGGCTTAATACTTAATAGGTAAACTTTCACTAATTCTCCTCTTTTTAGTGGTGATTTTGCCCTCATGTGTTCCTGGTGTTCCTCGTTTAGATACCTTCTGTATTGCCCTCTCCAGAGAATTGTCCTTTATTCTTCTACTGTAATTGCGTAGGGGTGATCTTAGTCCGGGCTTGCTATAATTCTGCTGGTAAAACATTCTTAAAAACCTTATTGATCTTCTGTGTAAGTTGAGGGGATTCATGCCATTAGACAAGTGGGTTCCCCACAGATCTTTCTGCATAATCCTATTTCTTTTTCTGGCTTCTGTGCAGATGTTTGATTGGGTTCATGACTCACATATGTAATCTCTTAAGCAAACATTGTCTAGTCACCCCATTGACCTTCATTCAGAGCAGTTTCATATGTGTGGATTTTCTAATTCTAGCAATTTGGGTAGACTGAGAACCTCCCAAATTACCAAGTTTTGGTTCCTTTTTGCTTAACATATCCTTTCTCAATTTATCTCTTTCCTCTTGCATTTTACCATGTGCAGCAAGCAGAAACCAGGCTACACCTTCGACACTTTGCTTAGAAAATTCCTCAGCTAAATATGGAAGTTTTACTTTCCACCCAATAATAGAACACCATGCAGCCAAGTGTTCTGTCACTTTATAACAAAGATCACCTATCTTCTAGTTTCCAGTAACATGTATCTCTTTCTTCTGAGACATAACTGGAAGCATCTTTAGCATTCATATTTGTACCAAGATGCTGTTCATGATGATATATGTTTCCTAAACTGATAACTTTTTCTACCTTACTCTTCACTTCCTTCTGAGCCTTTACCAGTATCACGCTTCACATCCATATTTCTTCCAACCACCTCTTCAAAACAAGTTAGGTGGTTTTTATCTTGCACTGTAAAATTCTTCCAACCTCTATCCACTATCCAATTCCTAAGCTACTTCCACATTTTCAGGTATTTGTTTGAGTAGCATCCGTATTCTTGGCACCAAAAATTAGTTTCCTAGAGGTGCTGTAACAAAGTTTCACAAATTTATTGGGCTAGAACAGCAGAGATTTATTCTGTCAGAACTGTGCAAGTAGGAAGCCTGAAGTCAGCATGGCGGCAGGGTTGTGCTTTCTCCAGAGGTTCTGGGGGAGAATTTTCCTGTGCCTCTTCTTGCTTCTGCTGGCAGCAGCTGACCTGTGGCAGCATGACCCGATTTCTGCCGCCTCCTCACATGGCCTTCTCTGCTGTATCCCTGTGTCTCAAACCTCGCTCTCCTTTCTCTTATGAAGAAACTAATTTTACTACTTACGACTCACTCTAAAATCTGAGATGATCTGATCTTGTGATGCATAATGTATCTTTGTGAAGACCCTATATCCAAAAAATATTACATGCACAGATATCAGAGATTAGGACTTGAACATAATCTTCAACTGATCATAAGCACCAAAGATGAATTTCAGTATATTTAAAAAATGTGATAGCAGATTGTAATACTGTGGACAATAAACATATAAAGATACAATATAAAGACAAATGACCAAAACATATAAAGTGATTTTTCTTATTAAGCTGTTTTTCTTTTCTTGATCAAACTAGTAAATATTTGAGAAGCTGTGTTATTAGAAGGGCCCTTTCTTTTATCAGAATTAAAATACAGTCAAATTTTGGAGAGTAGGCTTAAAATAGAAAAAGTCATAAGGAAATTAGAAGAATTTTAGAGAGGTTCACATCCTTACTGATGAGTGTGATGTTTGTAGATTTATTGTATATATAAGGCATAAGTCTTTTCTTTAACTCAGCTGGCTAAAAATTTTTCTTTGGTACTTTCAAAGTAAGGAACCTCAAAGTACGTGTGTTGTACCTGGTACAAGTAGGTGCAGCCCATTTTATGATTGCAAACTATGTGCTTGTCTGTTCTTTCCTACCTGCCCTTTCTCCATCCTTTCTTCCTTCTTCCTCTTTTCCTTTATCTTTTTTCCCCTGCTTGGCTTGAATTAGTTTTGATCACCTGCTTCTCAAAGCACTTTGCCTTTGAAGACTTTAACAAAGTTGATGATAAATAGTAATTTCTCTTAAATCTGGTACAGAGTAGAGTTTATGCCTTTTCTACTGAAGCAAATAATAAGGTGACATTGAAGTAGAGTTTGGAACAGGGCCAGTCCAATCAACAAATTAGCCAGGAATTTAGCCAGACTTATTCAGGAGACCATACTCTCAGGCTGTGCAGAATTTGGCCCTTACTCTTCAACAGATTGTGGTTGGTAGAGGAGATGTTGCGCTAATGGGGAAATGATAATGACAACAATAATGCACTGTTGTAAACATATCATCCTCTTTTATGAATTTCACCTGAGTAGTTGTTTTCATCTTTAGTGTGATGAATTACATGTGACCTGCTCATTTATTCCTCATTGTTTACTACTAACTCCTTAAAGTTTTGGTTTAGACATGCATGTAACATTGTTACCTATGGTTTCCTAAATTAGCATATATAAAAGTCAATTACATCTATGCTAGTGTGAATAAAGTGTGGGGCTCTTTGTATACCTTCATCACTGTGTGTGTTAGGGAACTTCCAGAACGAGTTTTTATCTTGTTTTTGAGAGGATTCAGCAGAGCTGATGAAATCCATGCAGTGTGTTAAGGCAGCCATTAATGGGATAAGGCCAGAGATGAAAATTAATCCTTTGAAAAATTTTGGAAATCTTTATCCAAGGTCTGTTTTAGTACTGGGTACTGTTTGCTCTGGCAAAAGTGCTCTATTTCCATATGTAATATTACTTTATACCTGTAGATTGATTCTTACAAGATTGTGTTATTTTTTTTCTTCTATTTATATTGGGTTACATATTTGAATTAGTCTGTGAGACTGACTTGGTATGATTTTGAAGGATTTTGTCATGTGTTGTTTGTCACTTATTGTGTAAAGGGGCTAAGAAATGAGATAGAATGAGGAGATAGGAGATTAAACATTTATTTAGTGGGAAAGACTTGTCATACAGCGCTGTGTCATGCTGGTGAAACCTATTTTCTTTTAGAAACCAGCTAGGCTTGTTGCATCTGACAAATGTGAGATCAGTGAGAGGTGGAGAGGGAGGTGCTTTGTCATTTTTGTTCTGTTTTGACAAAGTAGATGCGTATAGGATAATCTGTTCTTATTTGTACTTCTCTGACATTTACAGTTAGGCCAGTTTGGTGTGTTGATTCTACAGATTTTGGTATGTTGGTAGTGGGGTGTGGGTGATACCATGTCTCAGTCAGAACCTTTTCCGTGCATTGGTTGGTTGTTATCCCATTATCTTTATTTTGATTTCTTGCCCTGTAAATTTCCTTTTGGAATATCTGGAAGTGTTTATGGCTGCCTTATCCAATATAGTTGATTAGTTGTTGTGAAAGGGATGTAATCTTGTGGCTTCAGAGAAAGTGGTGAAGCCTATATTGGAAACCTTTCTCAATCAGACATGTTCAGTCTAATTATAGACTTGCTTTTGGCCAAAGAATTTAGAAGGTGAGAAGCAACTGCTTTCTAATAGGTGGAACATAATGGTTAATTGGTCTTTGAAGTTCATTCCCTCCCTTCCTTCTTTCCTTCCTTCCTTCCTTGCTTCCTTCCTCTTTCTTCCTTTCTTGTAATTCATTTCAAGTACATCAGTCAAATATTGGCTTTTAACCACCAGCCTGGCACAGGATCCTGTTACTATGCATGGATTGGTTTGCTAGATGTGATTGATATGGGTTCTACTTGGTTTGTTAATGGCCAACAATAATACAATGTGAATTGAGAAGTGTTTATCAGTTTGTGCCATAAGCTTAGTCTCTAAAAAATTGTATAAATCTTGATTCAGATAGCTGCATTGAGTTTTGTCATCAGTCTACAAATGATGATTACTTTTAAAAATTGCTAATTTCCCATTTTTTGGTGCACTACTTCTATTTGTTAATTATGTGGTTCCTATTTACATATGTATGTATTCAACAAATAATTTTTCTATACCAGTCATGTCCAGGCATATTAAGGGTATTAGACCCCTGTATATTTAATAAGTTTGTCAAGGAGTTAGTACTGCAGTGATTTTGGGCAGTGGACAATTGTTGGAATGGGCTTCTGATAACCTTTGAAAAGTATCTTACTTTACAATCTTTCTTGTCAGACCAGAATTTCTGGTTGGCAGTAATAAATTGATGAATGACTATGTCAGGTGTACCAAGAGTGATCAGTTAGTATCTTTCATCAGAAGGCATAACTTATGACATATGAGTCTATGTATTATTGAGTTTTATATAGAAAACAAATCTGTTGATGAAGAGTTGGGAATATACTCAAGAGAGTTGAGTCTTTGATGGAATATTTTACCATTAACATTGGGCTGGCTATCAGCAGATCTGATTCAGGCTTCACCTCGCCCTTATTGAACTCAGTGACCTTGAACAAACTTCCTGACCTCTCTACACTTCAGTTTCCTCATTTATAAAATGAATACAGTGGAATGGCTTACCTTTCAAGTCTCTTCCTGTTTAAAAATTCTATAATTTTATTTAAGGTGAAGGCGTTTTCCTGAATCTTCCCTTTCTAGTGATGTTTTTGGGTTTGACATTTTGAAAGAAAGTTATCATTGTGGTCAAATTTGGTTTTGACTACTTTGAAGATAGGTTGTAAATTTTTGGCTCTGCATTCTTGAAATAAAAATTTCAGGCCATGTAGGACTATCTGGTTATTCTCGTGTTTTCTTTTGGTAACTGGGTAGGCTTGTGTGTTAAGTGTGGTTGTATGATTACTGTCAGTAACCCTGAAGTAAGCAAAGGGAGGTTAGTTTATCAAGTTTCAGCCTACTATATCACAGAAGAGCATGAAGAAAATTGGAAGGGTATTTTAGAAAATGATTAAATCCAACTCTCTCATTTAACAGATAAAAAAAATGTCCAAATGTTTGCTAATTTATAAGTTGAGCTTGTATCAGAAAATAATTTTGATTATAATCTCATTCATTCACTCAGTAGATACGTATGGCAACCTATTAATAACCTCTTTTTTGAAGACCAGGTTTTAAATAACATTTTTAATATACTTATTATGATGTTAAATAACTCTCTTTGATGAAGAATGAACACCTTTTTCACTTTCCAATTATATTTGGCCTTCAACTCCTCCAACTCTCTCTCTTCTCTCCATCTATTCTTTCTCTTTATTCAGTCCTTATTTTTCGAGCTGACATTATATACAAGGTGCCATTTGAGATACATATATTCAATGGCAAGTAAAATTTCTCCTTCCCACGTTGGAACTTGAAATTCCTTTCAGCTATCCGTATAAAAACCTTAGTAGGTAGTTGGATGTATAAATCTGGGGCTCAGCCGTGGCAAAGTTGGAGATATAAATCAAGGAGTTGTACATAGGTGATATTTAAGGTAAGAGGGATAATCAGAGATGGAAGAAGTAAAAGAAGAAATCTGATGCCCAGGAAACTTCCACATTTCAAAGTTGGGGCAATGAAAAGGAGCCAACAGAACAGGCTGAGAAGGAATAGATAAGAAGAGAACCATGTAAACAAAATATTCCAAGAAGGAAAGGGTGGATTTGGCATGATGATGGCCAAAACAGTGGCTGCAGAGTTTTTGAATCTTCTCAGATTTTCTTACAAAATTAGATTAAGATAGTTAAAGAAAAAAGAAAAAGGCATAAATACTCTATTCAATAACAAAAAATAGATGATGGTTGTTGAAATGAATTCTAGAGCACAAGCTGATAGAGCAGAACTATTGACAACAATGAGATATGTGTGTCTATCACATCTGTGCTGGTATAATGGTGGGGGACACATGGGACTTAGGGTGGTCTGGAGCACTTAGTGATCCAGGCATAGATTGCTGCCCTGAAAAGGAGCAATTGCCAACAGAGTAGAGGACTTGGAAGATGTACCTGAGTTCAGCAGCTGAAACTGGCTGAATGCTCTGAGCCCTCATTTCTCTTAGAAATAAATACCTGGTGAAAGCACCCTTCTTAAAGCACAGAGATGCATGGGAGGGAAATCATAAGGAGTAGCACAATGCACTGAAAGAAAATGAATGTTGAGGTATTGGTAGAAGAGGGGCTCAGAGAAAGCAGGTATCAGAAAGTACTGGAGGAGTGGCTACCCTGGTTAAAACACACACACACACACACACACACACACACACACACACACACACACACACACACACACACACCCCTTTATTACCTTACAATAACAGTAGAAGAGGAAGCCCTAGAATTGTAAACCTAGGGAGGTTGTTCGGATCCACCTCATTCCTTTTTCAGGAAGCTCCTCCTGAAAGTAGTTTGGAACATGGGTAGGAGAAGAGGATTGTGGTGGAACTGTGTATGAAGATAGAAGCATTTTGAAGACTAGCATAAATCAGAAATAAAATGGTTCAGAAATGAGAAGACATCACAGTTAAATAAGAGGGGACTGACAGACACAGAAAAGGATGAGAAGTAAAATAAAAGAAAAAATCCACAAATGAGGACTAAACTCAAAAGAAGAGCAGATAGAACACAGTGCTACAGAAAAAAAAAAAATAAATAAAGGATGGCAAAAAAATGCAAAACATCAAATACATGAAGAAAGGATTTGAGAGAAAGGAATAATTACAGGAAATAAGCAAAACTGACCCAGCATGTGTCTAAGTAGAGTTTCTGACAAAGAATACTGAAGAGATGAAACAACTATATGAAAAAACAAAACTCATCAAACTTTCAGGAAATAAAAGAAGGGTAGTAGGATCTTTGCTTGTTACTTTGCCCAGGACAGTCTATGTTTGTGCCTATTTCCCTGTTATGATTATAAATGGTGACCTCTTTCACTCTCAAAATTGACCCAACTTTGGAAATAAATTATAGGCAAACAAAATACAATGTAAAGAGAATTAGATCCACGTCAGACTTTTAAAAAACACACTTTATACCAAAGAATAACATAACACAAGATGCTCAAGGAAAGAAGACGTGAATTCAGGATTCAAGTACCGCTGATTTTCAATTTTAAAGATTTTGTTTATTTGTCAGAGAGAGGGAGAGCAAGCACACACAAGTTGGGGGAGCAGCAGAGGGAGAGGGAGAAGCAGACTCCTCACTGAGCAAGGAGCCCAATGCGGGACTCGATCTCAGGACCCCGGGATCATGACCTGAGCTGAAGGCAGACGCTTAACTGACTGAGCCACCCAGGTGTTTCTAATTTTCAATTGTAAAAGCTGCACATAGTTCTCAGCCTTCAAAAACTTAGAGAATGTCATTCTCATGGTCCTTTGATGAGGAATCTTTCAGACACTTCAGTGACTTCTAAGCCAAAAAATAATAAAACCAGCATTCTCTGATAAAAAAGAAACCAAATTAGAAATGAATTCAAAATGAAAGAAGAAATAAAACACCCTTCAGCTTAGAAATTAAAGTAACATAAACATACTGTTTTTTTTCTTGCAATTTTTTTGTATTGAGATAAAATTCACGTAGCATAAAATTCATCATTTAAACCATTTTAAAGTGTGTAACCTAGTGGTTTTTAGTATATTCACAATATTGCCGAATAGTCACTAGTACCTGTCTAATGCCAGGCACTTCTTCTCACCTCAAGAGGAAACCCCATGTGCATCAAGCAGTTTTTCCTCATCTCCCTCTTCCCCAGCATCTGGCGACTGCTGATCTACTTTCTGTCTCTGCATTTGCCTATTTGAGACATTTCATATAAAATGGAGTAACACAATATATGGCTTTTGTGTTTGGATATTTCCACATAGCATAATGTTTTCAAGTTTTAGCCACGTTGTAGTATCAGTACTTCATTCCTTTAGTGGATGAATGATAGTCATTGTATGGAAAATGCTGCCGTTTATCCAGCTCATTACATGATGTTTGCATTGTTTCTACTTTGTGGCTATTATTATGTTGATAATGAACATTTGTGTACAAGTCTTCATGTGAATGAACATTTTATGTACGCCATTGGGTATATAACTAGGAGTGCAATTTCTAGGACATATGGTAACTCAGTATTTAATTTTTTGAGAAACTGCCATACTGTTTTGCACAATGGATGAACCATTGTACATCCCTACCAGCAATATGTGGTGGTTTCAATTTCTTTACCTCCTTGCGAAGACTTATTTTCTTTGTTTTCTATTATAGCTATACCAGTGGATGTGAGTAGTTTCAACTTGAATCTCCATGATAGCTAATGATGTTGGGCATTTGTGCCTTTGGAGAAACATCGAGGTTCATTGCCCATTTTAAAATTTGACTTTTTGGTGCTGAGTTATGAGACTTGCTTATATATATTCTGGATACTAGACCTTTATCAAATATATTACTTGCAAATATTGAGTGGGTTGCCTTTTTGCCTCCTTATTCGTGTCCCTTGATTCACAAAAGTTTTAAGTTTTGGTGAAATCTAATTCACATGGTTTTTTTTTTCTTATTTACTTGTGCTTCTGGTGTCTATCAGATTTTCAGGAACCATTGCCTAGTCCAAGATTACAAAGATATGCATCTATTTTTCCTTTAAGAGTTTGATAATTTTAGCTCTTATATTCAGGTATTCCATTTTTAGTTAATTTTATATATCATGAAAGGTGGGGTTCCAGATTTATTCTTTTGTATGTGGATTCAGTTGCCCTACCATCATTTGTTGATAAGATTATTTCTTTGCTATAAATTGTCTTGTCACTTCGTCAAAAATCAATTGATTATGGACATATAAGCTTATTTTGGAACTCTCATTTCTATTTTCCATTGAAATCAATCTCTGTCCTTATGCCAATACCACAATGTTTGGTTACTGCAGCTTTGTGTTAAGTTTTAAAATTAGAAGATATCAATCCTGCTACTTTGATCATCTTTTTCAAAATTGTTTTAGCTGTTCATAATCCCTTGTAATTCTTCTTACTTTTTTTTTCCATAAAATATGGGATGAGCATGGAGCCTAATATGGGGGTGAATGCAGGGTGACCCTGCAATCAAGACCTGAGGTGAGATCAAGAAGTCGGATGCTTAACCAACTGAGCCACCCAGGTGCCCCATCCCTTGCAATTCTATGTGAATTTTAGGTTCAGCTTGTCTGTTTCTGCAAAATAAAGCCACTAAAATATCGATAGAGATTATATTGAATCTATAGGTAAATTTGGGGATTAGTCACATTTTAATACATTAAATCTTCCATTCCAGTAACACAGGATATCTTTCCATTTTTTAAGATTCTGTAATGTTTTATATAGTTTTTAGTGTAAAAGTTTTATCTTTCTTTGGTAAAATTTATTCCTAAGTTTTTTTTTCCCCCATTCTATTATAAGTGGATTTTTTTTCTTGATTTCATGTTTGGATTGTTCACTACAAGTATATAGAAATACACATGATTTTTATGTATTGACCTTGTATCTTACAACTTCGCTGAACTTGTTTATTAGGTCTATAGTGTATTACTAATTGGATCTAATATTTCTGTAGTTTCCAGTATATATAAAATCACATCTTCTGCAAATAGGGATAGTTTCACTTCTTCATTTCTAATCTAGTAATTTCATAAGATGCCTTTTATTTTTCTTGCCTAATACCTTACCTAGACCTTCAGTACAATGTTAAATAGAAGTGTCCAGAGTGTCCATCCTTGTCTTATTTCTGATGTTAAAGTTTTAGTCTCTTGCCAGTAGTATGATGTTAGCACAGATGCCCCTTACCACCTTGAAGATGTTGCTTTCTATTTTTTGTTTGTTGGGTATTTTTATCAGGAAAGTATGTTTGATCTTGTCATTGTTTTTCTCCATAACTAGGTGGTCTTGTGGGTTTATTCTTTTTCTTTTTTGTTTTAAAATGGTGTATTAAATGGATTGCTGTTTGTGTTTTGAACCACCTTGGCATTCCTGATAAATTCCACTTGGTCCTTAGTGCATAATTCTTTTAAAATGCTGTTGGATTCTGTTTGCTGCTATTTTATTGAAGTGTTACATCTATATTTATAGATTGCTTTGTACTTATATTGTCTTTATCTGGCTTTGGATTAATGTAAGACTGGTTACTCAACCTTTTATGTTAACAGACTGAAGATAACTATTATATTTTAATCATCTTTTTATCCCCAGAGCCTAGCAGTCTGGCACATAGTAACAGTATAAATTAGGTATAATGCTTACTGAGAAAATTTGGTATTAAATAATGGCATCAGGGAGAATTTTAGGTGATCGGTGACTATAACTTTTGTAGTACTGGGAGAGTCTACATTTTCTACCTCGAATTATGTTGAATATTACTGAATATCTCTATATCATTTTTAAAAATTTATGAAGTACATATTGAATATAACAATTTTAGTTCTGATATCTAAAATGATTATAGAAACCCATTATGTCAGTAATAAGAATTTCAGCATAGGGCGCCTGGGTGGCTCAGATGGTTAAGCTTCTGCCTTCGGCTCAGGTCATGATCTCAGGGTCCTGGGATCGAGGCCCGCATCGGGCTCTCTGCTCAGCAGGGAGCCTGCTTCCCCCCCCCCCGCCCTGCCTGCCTCTCTGCCTCCTTGTGATCTCTCTCCCTCTGTGAAAAAAAAAAAAAAGAATTTCAGCATAATCCAACATTTGCTGATAGCTGACATGTTCTCAGACACTATGCAAGCACTGAATTAATATTCCTTCTACCTAGAAGATATAGCCATTGATAAAATGTTCATCGTCAGTTAAAATGTAATGTCATAGAACATTTTGATTACTTATAAAATGTCTCTAAGAAAATGCCTTTTATGCGCATTGCTTAGTACATTGTATTCTATGCTTTCTTAATAGCACACCAATACTTTTTTGATGATTTATGTCCTTGTTCAGGACTATAGTTATTGAATTATCAAACTTGATCATTGAAATGATTCATATTCATCTCTAATTTGTAATTAATTAGGTGAAAGTAGAATACATTCTCAGTTTTACTTAATGGATCTAGGTTAATTTGCTTTTTGCTCATGCTAATTAATTCTAAATAGCTTTTTGACCTTTTTGGTTCTCAATTTCCTCAATTCTCAACTGAAGAGATTAGTTAGTAATAGGTATTGTCAAGAGAGAAAAGAACAGAAATTAGTATTTGATTAGTTAAGTTTTGAACATGCTGGTTTTAATAAAGTTCAAGATATTTCCTTCTGGGTTTGTCTGAGGTTTAATATGTTGAAGTATGTTGTTAATGTACTTTTTGTATGGTATAGTTTGACCATACTTGCCTGTTTCATATGAGGTGCTTATATATTGGTGGCCTGAAGGTGAAGCAAACATACGCATTCTAAGAACTCTGTGAGATGATCCACTATGATATGGGAAGAAGATGTCAGAATATCTATTTCTGTTTACATGTTTTTTAATCTTGAAGAGTAAGAGAAACACTGTCAGTACTTAGCAAATGGATTGATGCTTTTTGCCCTCTGTAGGTCCTTATATGAAACAGTCACAAGTTTTTTGTGAGATAACCTGGCATGAATGGGAGATCCAAAGTGATGAATTGATAGTGATGCCCTTATTTGTTTCCTTGTTTTTAGTGTAATGTAGTACATAACTTGCTTAACCAGGTAATTGGACTGTTACGTTATTTAGTTGTTACTGAAACATTTCTCATAGAAATGGAAAAGTGACTTCAGAAAGATTGTTGCCATGAGCCATAGATTGAGATAATTATACCAACAAAAATCCATATTTATAAAAAGCGCCCTTGGTGATTTTTTTATATTGTGGCAATTTGGGGAAATAGTGATTTAGCCACACTAAGGTATATAAAGGGATATACCAGGAAGAGAAATTAGATGTTAATAATGAAATAGAACCTGTTAAATCAGTAACGTATAATAAGGAGAGATGATGAAAGAGCAAGTGGAAGCAGTAAATGGACACAAAAATTATTGACAGTCTTTTATCCTAAATATTGTTGAAGTTTAATTTTCTCTCAAAGTCCATTGGGGTGATGAGGCAATCATTCCTTGCAGTCATTCAGGATTTCAAGCTGGCAGAGGCTGTGCCCTCCACAGAACCTGGCTTTTGTTGTCATCTTAGGCATTGGCATCCAGCAAGCAAGTAGGGGAAGAAAAGGAGTGTGCGGAAGATTGTGTGGAAGGTTTTTTGTGATTCGAAGCTGAAATGGTGTATAGCACTTCTCCCAGGCTGATATTCCTAAAATAAATCCCACTTGATTGAGAGGTTATTCTATTTATATATTGCTAGACTCAATTAGCTAATACTTTGTTCAGAATTTGTTTCTATACTTACAAAAGAGTGGTTCATAATTTTTTTATTCTTTTAAATATCTTTGCAGACTTAAGTATAAGGGATATGCTGTCCTGATAAAATATGTGGGGAAATATTCCCTCATGTCCTAATCTCTGGAAGAGTTTGTGTAAGATTTCTCTTATTTCTTTCTTAAATGTTTATTAAAATCACCTGTTAACTCATCTAGGCTTAGAAATTCCTTGGTCAGAGTTTTTTTTTTTTAATTAATTAGTTCAAATTTTCTTACACAAATAGGACTATTAAGAATTTTTAATTTCATCTTTTAAAATTTTTGATAAGTTGTGCCTTTTCTTAGGAGTTTTTATATTTTATCTAAACTTTAATTTTTGGATGTATTTAAATCTTAATTTTTTTTTAGAAATAGCTGTAGGTTCATGTAATGCCCTAATTCATGTATGATGTAAATTCGCATTTTTCATTTTTCTCAATTATTTTATTTTTATCATCTTACTAAATTTAATTTTTTGTCTAATTTTGGATTATTTTTAAGGTTCTTTTGTTACATGTCTATTTAATCTTTTTACTCTGTCCCATGTCATTTTAGATTTGATTTTTATATTTCCCATAGTTTTATTCCTCCTTTCACTCTAATCTCTTTTACCCACTATCTTTTGCTTCTCTAATCCCGCTTCCTGCTGTGTTCATTTAGGTTTACCTCATCTTGTGAGTTATTAAGAGTGGATATTTCTCAACTGTAAAATTTCTATCTCATGAATTCCAGTTCTCTGATGAAAACCTGAATGCTATCCATCTTCTTCATTTCTCCTCTACTTTCTTGAACATATGAATCATGCATAGTTTTTTAAAGATTTATTTAGTTATTTTAGAGAAAGAGCATGAGCAGCAGGGGCAGCGGGAGAGAGGAAGGGAGAGGGAATCCCAAGCTGACTCCGCACTGAGTGCGGAGCCGGACCTGGGCTGCATCTCATGAAACTGAGATCATGACCTGAGTTGAAACCAAAAGTCAGATGCTTAACCAACTGTGCCCCTGAATCATAACATGTTTTAAACTCTTCGATAACTAATATCTAAATCATCCGTGAGTCTATTGCTTTTGTCTTTTCTGTCTTCTGTGTTTTTGGTCTCATCTGTTGTCAGCTTTGGTACTTTTGTATTGAAACCCGTGCAGAATGTTTTGAAAAATTAGAAAGGCTCTGTAGAATGTTAACATTCTCCAGAGAGAGTTCATCCATTCCTTTGCTAGGAAGATAGAATGGGGGCTTGGTCACCTTACTCCAGCAGTTCTTCAACTTTGTTATGTATTAAACTATTGGTATGTGTATATTACTGAAGAAGTAATAAAAAATATATAGAGGCCCAAGCTTATTGAAGTAACACAGTCCCTCCTGGCTCTTGATCCAGGTGCAGAATTGGCATATGCCCCAAGAGACAACACGATTACTTTGTGGTATCTCACCTCTCAGTATGATTTTCCTCTCACAGTTGCTGTTTTCCTGTTGTTTTGCTTCAGTCCTCCCTAATGCTTTTAAAGAGAACTTTATTTTTTCTCATTGTTTTTAGCGGCAGCATTAATGTGCCACAAACCACTCAATCATTCATGGATGCAAGAGTCCGTGGTTTTATTTTGTAAACAAAAGAACAAACCATGGTTTAGTTTTTTGTTTTTCTTTTTCAGGAAAAACATAAACAAGAATTGGAAGATATGAGGAAAGCTGGTCATGAAGCTCTCAGCATTATTGTGGATGAATATAAGGTAGAGGTTTGGGAGTCTGCTTTCTCTCTTTTAAATTGTGGCATACTTTAGAAAAAAGCTTATACACATTGCCATATGCAAACATATACAAATTATAGAATGACAGTAGTCTTATTTTAGTATAGAATTCTTTTCAATTGACCAGTAAGTGTTTGTTGAAAACTTACTTAGTAGATTACAAAGGTAATGCTAGAGGTTGTTCTGCACTGGAGAAGTTGTAGAATGTTTAAGAGTATAGAATATGCAGCTGAAGAAGTTCAAAAACAAAATTCTATAGCATTAATTACGAGATTAGCTTTTATCTTTACTGTGGTTCTACCTCTTTTAGATGAAAAAAAGGCATGATATATGCATCTGAAAAATATTGTGGGTAAAGGGGATTAAGAGAAAAATTTTATATGAATATTATTATAGAAATCATGATAAATGTCAATATCAGGGATACACAGAGCATTATTCTTTGTTTCTATGCATAAACTTAATCATTTAAAGCAAACTGAGGACTGGTATGTTGCAAGATTTCAAGATAGCCTGAACTTTAAAAAGTTGGTCTATTAGTTGTATCTGATGGATGTAATTTTGCTTTCTAGTTCACTTATGTCAGGAGCCAATATTGTGAACCTAACTTTCTCTTATTGGTGGGTAATAACTGAAAATAAAGATTTTATTTTCATGCTCAAAAAAAAATAGTCATTTTCCCCCTAAATTTCATGGTAGGTCATTTTTTTCCCACAAAAAATAGAGGAATACGTTCTTGTTGAAATTAAATTCAAACAATTCTCCCCAGAGGTAACCACTGTTAGCAGTTTGATGTGAGCCTTCTAGAGGATTTTCTCCATATTTGCACATGTATATATGCTAATACTATATTATATGATTTTTTGACTTGTTTTTATAGAAAATGTTATTCCACTCAATCTATTCGTTTCTTTCTGTATTTATTCAATATGATTTATATGTTAGTATCAGTACGTATGAACTTATTTTTTGTTCTGTAGTATTCCACAGTATGTATACATATACCATAGTTAGTTAAACTGTACCTGTATAGGTAGCACTTAGTTTGTTTTTGGTTGTTCATTACTATAGTAAATGTTTTTTTTTTTTTAAAACATCCTTCTACCACATGTAGAATACAAAAGTTTTTTTCTGTTGTTTTGTTTTTTAAGATTTTATTTATTTATTTGACAGAGAGAGAACACAAGCAGGGGAGCAAGAAAGGGAGAAGCAGGCTCCTTGCTGAGCAGCTTCCCTGATGCGGGACCCTGGGATCATGACCTGAGCTGAAAGCAGCCGCTTAACCGACTGAGCCACCCAGACACCCCAAATACAGAATACACCAGACACCAAAATACAGAAATTTTCTATTGATTAAACTTCATCCTTGGACTTGGTAGAAATTAATGCCATTTTAGTTAGCTAATAATTTAGTGTCAAAAAGCTTCTTATGACAAGTCGTTTGGATAAAAGTAGAAAAAGAAGTGTATCCAGAGTTAATTTAACTAAAAGTACTTTTTTTTTTTATATCTCAAGGTAAATAGTCTAGTAGATATGTGTTGGAACATGAAAACATGAAAGGTCATTTTTGTGACCACATCCAAAAACTTGACTTTTGTTAATGACCGTCTTGACAATAGCACAAATTTTTTTCCAGCTGTGATTATTGGCTCTTTTTTTAATATTGTAAATTTTTAGCTCTACTAATATAAGCCAGCTTTACAGTATTTGGAGTGAGTAAAAGTATACGATCTATTTTGAACCAGCATCTTTTTTGCCCCCTAGGCTAAGGGTGGGAAGAATTAGAAAACATTAAATGATATATTCTTGGGGAAATTGTATTTTACTTATTTTTATTTATGAGCTCTAAATTAAATGTTTTAAAAGCATTTACATTGTGCTTGAACTTATATTTTTCTGAACAGCTCCATGTTTGATACTTTTTTTTGATTCTAGCTCCACATATTTCATTTGCCAAAAACATGTTTATTGTGTATTACTTTTGATACTGACAACTAATGAGGTTAGAAGCATAAGTGAGAATTTTGTCAATACATTTTACAAATTGTAATTTGGAGAAACTTTGTTGAGAGCTACTCATTTCACCTCTTTTGTCTAGTATCATTATTTGATGTCCATTTGGAGAGGATTTAAAAGTTTCAAGCAGTAGATATCATGATTTACTTAAAGGATTAGGAATCAAGTCAAATAGCCTACAAAGTTATATTTAATTTGTCATATACTTACTGTCAGTTAATATAAACTAGATAAAGTTTTGTAGCAGGGAACTTTGGTATAAAAATATTTCATATTGCTTTCCATATTGATTTATTGATGAGCTTCATATTTTTGTACAGTAATGTACCACGAGAAGGACTAAGATCTGATATATTAATTGTCACACAACATTTTACAACCAATGTGTCCTGAAAATATATAGAGAATCAACTTCTAAGTAATATAGGAAAAAATAAAGTTATTTACCTAGGAAAAATAGGCAATGTTTTCCTCGTAGGTTAGATGTCTTTATAATTTAGGTGTTGATTTGTGACCCGCTATGAAACAGAAATTTCCATTTGAAATTCAAGCATGAGAAGGTCTGTGATAATTATTGTATTACGTCTCTTTTTTAGACAGTAACTTACTTTTCGCTGATACCTTTTAAAGCTTCCTTTTGTTAAAGTATATAAATATTTTGATGGATGATTCACGAATCATTGGATAACTCAAAAACAAATGAAAATACAACTTCTAATTACTAACAGAAGTTGTATGAACATTCTCTTTGATTTCTTCTTTCCTTAATTCAAGAAACATTGACTTCCTTCTTTATGCAGATACTGTTGTGGATATAGCACAGAAGAAGATAGATCTTTGGTCCAATGGAATATATATTACACACCCACCCATGCATATGCATGGACTATATGTAGGTAGGAAGTCACTGAAAACCATAGCGTTCCTTGATACTTTGACTTTTACCTCTCCTTCCGATGCAGGTATTTGCTCAAATGTGCATGTGGACTAGAGTAATCTGTACCTTTTTACTACCATTCCTGGCTTTTAGGGTTCTTACATTTTTCTGCTTGGTTATTCTGGACTAGTTGTGATAAGTCATTTTCCCCCTCCAAGTTGAGTTGAGGAATATGAAAAAAATATTTCATTAGAAAAGATAGTGAAAAATACAATGAAGTAAGGCAAAAATGATAAAAGCCTAAAAATTAATGCGTAGAAAGATGCATTATTTTTACATTAACCTTTCCTTCCAGAAATGTGAAGTAGACTTTTCCCTCCTGTTTTTCCTATACTGTACAGCTAAAAACAAAATCCTTGGATATTATGTATACAACAGACATAAAATCCTGAAAGACAGAATACAGACTTCCTAGGTACTCTGGGATCCAGGTAACTACATGACACTGGAGTCCCTGGATTTTCTTCTTCCCTCATTTGCCCAGATTAGGTGCTGGAGAAGTCAGCAACCCAGAAATACCAAATGGGCACAGATAACAAATTCCAAGAAAAGGCTGCTGTCTCTGTCCCAAAGACCAGGAAAGCCTCCAGATAGCAAGACAGTAAACTCTTGGAGAATAACCATTCTACTTCCCAACATCACTGGAACAAAATGTGGCCCCACCTTCCAGCCTGGCCAACAAAAGCTGGTTAAGGATTGTAGATTTTCACTCTCCCCAGGCTACAGGGAGATAGCTTTCCTATTCTCCATGAGGAGGCTTCAAAGAAGGCTGACTTTCAGTCCCACTGGGCAATAAATCCTCTCCTCCCAAGTGTCAGGGCAGGCCATGTAGGAAGCCTAGACTTCCACCCCACCCTGATGGTAGTGAGCCACTTTCTGTACTATCAAGTTATCAATAGATGTTTAATGGAAAGTCAGGGCTTTCATTATTTTTTTTTAAAGATTTTATTTATTCATTTTGACACAGAGAGAGAGAGAGATTACAAGTAGGCAGAGAGGCAGGCAGAGAGAGAGGAGAGAGGAGGAAGCAGGCTCCCTGCTGAGCAGAGAGCCCGATGCGGGCCTCGATCCCAGGACCCTGAGATCATGACCTGAGCCGAAGGCAGTGGCTTTAACCCACTGAGCCACCCAGGCGCCCAAGGGCTTTCATTATTGCTCATTGGTAATTATGTCAGCCCTCCGAAGTGTCAGTGAAGGTTATTTGGGGAACAAAAAGGGGGCAGCCTTGCTCCTCTCAGCCAGAGCGATATCAGTGAAGGCTTTGTATGCTGAACTCCCAACCATGTCCAGCAATAATGAGATTCTTGTTCCCCCTGCCCTGAGTATCAGTGGAGAATATATCAGGAACCTGGACTTAGTACCTGGCTGTTCCCCTCTTGCCCTGTGGGAGTAATGTCTTATCAGAGGAAGCCTGCTTAAAGCAAGATTTAAAATATCCAAATTTCAACTGAAAATCAGTACCTACACAAAGAAACAAGAAAATCTCATCTTGAGTGAAAAAAGATAATGAACAGAAGCTAATACTGAACTGACACCAATGTGAGAATGATCTGACAAGATTTTAAAGTATCCCTCATAAAAATGCTTTAACAAGCAATTATGAATATGCTTGAGACAAATGAAAAAAATAGAAAGTCTCAGCAAAAGAATAGAAAGTCTTAGCAAAGAAATAGATTATATAAAGAAAGAACCAAATGAAAATTTTAGAACTTAAAAATACAATACAAAAAAAATTCAGTGTATGAGCTCAATGTCATAATGGAGAAATGGGAAATAATCAACGAACATGAAAATAGAGAATATAAGTCACCCAGTTTGAACAATATAGAGAAAATAGACTAAAAACAAACAAGCAAGGATTTAGGGATATGTGGGATTATAACAAAAGATCTAAAATTCATGTCATCAGAGTTCTGGAGAAAGAGGATAGAGCTAAAAATATATTCAAAGAAATACTAGCTGAAAATATCCCAAATTTGGCCAAAGAAATAAAACTACATATTCAAGATGCTGAGTGAACTCTTGAACAGGATTAACCAAAATAATAATAATACCAAAATCAAAACAAATAAAAACCAGTAAGACCCACTGTGGATGGTTAATTTTATGTGTTAACTTGGTTAGGCCATGATGCCCAGATATTTGGTCAAACATTATTCTGGAAATTTTTGTTAGGATTCATTCCAGTAAGATCAACTAACATTTATATTTGTGGACCTTGAATAAACCAGATTGCCCTCCATAATGCGAGTGATTTTCATCCAGTTGTTAGAAAATTTTGATAGAACAAAGGACCTGTCTCCCTCATCAATAAGGTATTTTGCTAGCAGGCCACCTTTTAGACTTGAACTGCGGGATTGGCTTTTCCTTGGATCTCCAATCTGCCATTCTCCCTGCAGATAATTGAATTTGCCAGTGTCCACTTTTGTGGGAGCCAATTTCTTAAAACCAGTCTTTCTATATACATATCCTATTGGTTCTATTCTCTAGAGACCCTGACTGCTACAAACGTCTGAAGACTAAAGACAAAGGAAAAAAATCTTGAAAGCAGCAGAGAAAGATGGCATTTTACCTACAGAAAATCAGTTAGATTTACATTGGATTTTTCATCAGAAACCAGGGAGGCCAGAAGGAAATGGAACAGCACTGAAAGAAAAGAAGTGTCCACTCAGATTTTTATATCCAATGAAAATATGTTTCTGCAATGAAGGGAAGAAATCAAGATGTTCTCAGATGAACGAAAAGTAAGAGGATTTGTCATAGCAAACCTGCTCTAAGAGAATGGCTAAGGAAGTTATCCAAACAAAAGGAAATGATAAAGGAAGGAATGTTGGAACATTAGGAAAGGACAAGATTGTGAATAAATGCAATAGACTTTCTTTTTTTAAGTTTTCTAAACTATATTTGCTAAATTAAAAATATGTAACATTGCCCAGTGTGGCTTTTAATGTATGTAAAGGAAAATTGAAGAAAATTATATTGTAGGGCTACCTGGGTGGCTCAGTGGGTTAAGTGTCTGCCTTCAGCTCAGGTCATGATCTCAGGGTCCTGGGCTCAAGCCCCAAGTCCTGCTCCCTGCTCAGGGGGAGCCTGCTTCTCCCTCTCCCTCTGCTGCTCCCTCTGCTTGTTCTCTCTCTCTCAAATAAATAAAATCTTAAAAAAAAAAGTAAAATAAGAAAATTATATTGTAAACAAGGAAGAGTGACAGACATGAACTTGAACTGGTAAAAGATCAACATCAGCAATGGCGTGATTTTTTTTTTTTAATTTGGTAGTATGGCAAATTTATTTATTTCTACCTTCTATTTCATGGTAAGACTTGAGACTTCTTAGAGTTTGGTTGCAAAATTTTAAATTATCAGAATCATTTGGAGCTAGTTTACATTTGTACATTTGTATTTCAAAAACTGTAGTAAGTTTAAAATGTAATAGGAAAAGCTTTTTCTCCATTTGTCACTGTGATTTCTAAGAACCTGAAGTAATTAGTAATGATCACCACTAATCATCAGTAGATGATTACCAGTAGTAGTAATTACCAGTAGCAGTAGATTACCCATAGTAGATTACTACTAATCATCAGTAGAAAGTTTACTAATCATATATTTTGATTTTGAGTAAGCTAGTGATATTTTAATATTTTATAATTTTTATTTTTGAACAGCTTTATTGAGATGTAATTCACATATTATAAAATTCACCAATTTAAAGTTTATAATTCTCTAGCTTTTAGTATATTCACAGAATTACACAGTCATCACCATAGTGTAATTTCAGAGCATTTTCAACACCCTGCATGAAACCTTATATCCTTCAGCAGTCATTCTTCACTCCCTACCCAACCACTCCCTACCCAACCTAATGAGGGCTGTTTTCTAGCCCTCTGTAGCCATTAATCTGTATTATGTCACTATAGATTTGCATCTTCTGGACATTTTGTATAAATAGAATCATACAGTTTGTGATCTTTTTGCCTGACTTCTTTCACCTAGCCTAATGTTTTTGATGTTCATGCATGTTGTTGCAGGTATTAGTATTTCATTCCTTTTTTATTGTCCAATAATATTCCATTGTATGGGTATACCACATTTTATTTATCCTTTCATCAGTTAATGGTCATTTGGATTGTGTTCACTTTTAGACTATTGTGAATAATGCTATGTGGATGTTATTTTCATTTCTCCTTGTTATATACCTAGGGTTGTATGGTTATTTATGTTTAACATTTTGAGGAACTACCGAAATTTTTCCAGCTGCACTATTTTATATTCCAACCAGCAGTGACTGAGGTTTCTAGTTTCTCCTCATCCACATCAATGACTTGTTATTTCCATTAAAAAATATACATATATATTTAGCCATGCTACTGTATTTAATTGGCATTTAAGTCCTTGATCCATTTTGAGTTAATTATTGTATATGATATGAAGGGATAGAACTTTTCTCTCTCTCTTTTTTTTTGATGTGCATGTCCAGTTGTTCCCAACATCATTTGTTGAAAAGACTGTCCTTTCCTCATTGAATTGTCTTGGGACCTTTGTCAAAACTTAACCATCTGTGTGGGCATGTATCTGTAGACTCTTAATTCCTTTCCATTGAACTATGTCTCACTCAATGCCAATTTTTATTACTGTAGCTTTATAGTAAGTTTTTGATATGAGGAAATGTATATTTTCCAACTTTGTTGTTCTTCCAATTTTTTGCCTATTCTAAGTCACTTACATTTTCAAATGAGTTTTAGTTTTAGTGCATGAATTTTTAAAAACATCCTAGTGGGATTTGATTTGTATTTGCATTGAATATGTAGCCCAATTTGGGAAATATTGTCATTTTAATAGTATTAAGTTCTCTGATGCATAATTATGAAATAAATTTATTTTATCCTCTTTGATTTCTTTCAGCGATTTATTGTAGTTTTCACTGTATTCTTTTTAATGATATTGTAAAATGAATTGTTTCTATTAATTTCATGTTCAGAGTTTTCATTGCTAGCACATAGTAATATGATTAATAATAACAGGATTGATTTAGTTTATTTGTTCTGATATATATGTTCACTAGTTCTAATAGTTTTTTAAATAGATTTGTTAGGATTTTCTATATATAAGATCATGCCACTTGCCACCTGCACCTCTTTCCAGTCTGGGTGCCTTTTATTTTTTTTTCCTTGCCTGATTGTCCTGGAAAGACCTCCAGTACAATTTGAATAAGAGCTGCAAGAACATACATGATCTTAGGGAGACAAGATTCAGTTATTAACCATTTAAGTATCATGTTATAAATGAGTTGTAAATAGATGGTCTTCACTTAGGTTGAAGAAGTTACTTTTTATTTCCAGTTTGTTGAAAAACATTTTTTAATCATGAAAGGTTGCAGAATTTTGCCCTGTGCTATTTCTGTGTCATTTGAAATGGTAATTTTTTCCCTTATGAATATGGTATATTCCATATGGTTTTTGGATATTAAATCTGTTTTTCATTCCTGAGATAATCTCACTTGGTCATGGTATATGATTTTTTTATGTGTTTCTTCAATCATTTTGTTACTATTTTGTTGAGTATTTTGTATCTTTATTCATAAGATATATTGGTTTATAGTTTTCTTTGATGTCTAGCAGGCTTTGCTATCAGTATAATACTTTACTCAAAATGAGTTAGGATATGTTCTCTTTTCTTTAATTTTTTGGAAGAGTTTGTAAAGGATCAGTATTAATTCTTTGTTAAGAATTGTAGAATTCACCAATATAACCATGTGATACTGGATTTTTCTGTTGGAGGGTTTTTTGTTTTGTGTGTATGTGTGTGTGTGTGTGTGTGTGTGTGTGTGTGTGTGTGTGTGTGTTTAATAAATTCAGTCTCCTGTTAGTGATCTCTGTTTTCTTCCTGAGTTAGTTTGGTATTTTTATTTTTCTAGGAATTTAGTTCTTGTATCTAAGTGATCTAGCATGTAGTTGTTGATAGTATGCTCTTACAGTGCTGTTATTTTTATAAGGTAAGTAGTGATATATCTCCTCTTTTCTTTCTGATTTTTTATTTTGAAACTTCTTTCTTCTCCATTTGGTCAATTTATCTAAAGGTTTCTTCATTCTGTTTGTGTCTTCAAATAATTAACTATTGGTTTTGTTCATTTTCTGCCATTTTCTATTCTCTTATTTACTAATTTCCACTCTAACTTTTATTTTGCATAGCCTTCTGCTTATTTTGTTGATTTCCTAGTTTGTTAAAATGGATAAGTAGGATAACTATCTTTTTTCTGATTAATATCTTTTTCTTTTTAATATAGGCATTTATGTTTTCCTCTTGATTCTTATTTATTTCATCCCATAAGTTTTATATGTTGTATTTTTATTTTTGTTCATGTAAAAGAATTTATAATCCTCATTGTGATTTTTTCTTTAACACATTGTTTCTTTAGAAAAGTATTGTGTAATTTATATATATGAATTTTCCAAATTTCTGGCTGTTATTAATGTCTAATTTAATTTCCTTGTGGTTGGAAAACTCGTTTTGACGGTTTTGATTGGGGTGGAATATTCTATAGGTGTCTCCAGGTGCATTCAGTTGGTTCCTAGTGTTGTTTAACTCTTCCATCTGCTGTTGGTAATATGCTTAATTTTTCTGTCCTTTATTGATTGTATGGATATCAAAGTATCCATTACTGTTGAATTCTTTTATTCCGTCAGGTTTTGTTTTGTATATTTTGGGGGTATTTTGTTCACTGCATATGTAGCATATGTGTTTTTAAGTATTATATCTTCCTAATGTATTGACCCTTTTATTCTTGTAAGATGCTCTAGTATGATTTTTTTTTTCCTTCTAAAGCCTGGTTTGTTCATTTTTTCTGACATTGGCATAGCCACTCCAGCTCTGCTGTGGTTTTTATTTGTGTGGTGTATCTTTTCCCATCCTTTTTTTTTTGATCCAGTTTGTATCTTTGAATCTAAACTGTCTTTTGTACAAATACAATTATACATCTTTTAAAAATGTAATTGCTTTTTAAATCAATTAAGAGAAAAACAGAGCAGAAATAACCAATTATATTGTCTTCTAAAACTACCTACATGATTAACTTTACTGGCATGCTTTATTTCTTCATATGGATTGAGTTATTTTCTGATTTTACTTAGTTTAGCCTTAAGAACTTCCTGTAGTATTTACTGTAAGTTATGTCTGCTAACGATGAATTATCTTGAAGTAGCTTTAGTTCATTTTCATTCTTTAAAGGTAGTTTCTATTTTTAAAAGCTTTTTGTTTCCTTTTGTTGGAGATAAGATTCTTGTGAGACAGTTTTTTTTTGTTTAGTTTCAGCACTTTGAAAATGTCATCCCTTTGCCTTCTCTCTTTCATTGTTTCTAATGAGAAGTAAGCTGTTAATTTTTTTGTGGTTATCTTGTATGTGATGAATCATTTTTCTACTGTTTTCAAATTGTTTCCGTTTTTGTCTTTCAGCATTTTGACTGTAATATGTTTGGGTGTGTATCTCTTTTAGTTTTTCCTGCATGGAAGTCATTGAGCTGCTTATATGTATAGATTGTATTTTGTCAGTGTGGGAAGTTTTCAGTCATTATTTCTTTAAATATTTTTTATTCTCTTCCTTTGTTTTACTTTCACTTGTACATGTTGGTCTGCTTAATAGTGTCTCACACTTTTCTGAGGCTCTATTCATTTTTCTTCATTATTTAAACTCTGTCTGGTTTCATGGTCTTTACTGATATTTCTTCAGATTTACTGATTATGTCTTCTCTCAGTTCAAACCTACTGTTTAGAACCTATAAAAAATAATTTGTTGCTAAAAAATGCTTAACCATCATCTGAGATTTCAGCTAGCCATAATATCTTTTTGGTGATGGAGGGTTTTGCCTTGATGATGTTGGCTGCTGACTGATCAGGGTGGTGGCTACTGAAGGTTGGGGTAGGTGTGGCAGTTTCTTAAGAGAACAGTGAAGTTTGCCACGTCGATTGACTGTTCCTTTTATGAATGATTTCTCTGTAACATGCAGCGCTGTTTGATAGCATGCATTTTACCTATGGAATTTTTCATTTTTGTTGTTTTACGTTTCCACTCCAGAATTTCCTGTTGTTTCTTTTGTATAATTTCCCTCTTTATTCATAGTGTGTATTTCACGAGATATTATTTAATTATTTAAGCATGGTTTTCTTTAGTTCTTTGAAGATTTTTTCAATAGGTGCTTTGAAGTCTTTTTCTGCTAAGTAACATCTCGACCACATCAAAGGCAGTTTCGATTGACTCCCGTTTTCCCTGTGTATGTGACACAGTTTAATAGTTCTTTTCATGTCTAGTAATTTTTTATTGAAAACTAGACATTTTAGATAAAATATAATAGCAACTTTGTGTCTTCAGTCCTCGGAGACTTTGTGCTTCTGTTTGTTGATTATTAGTGAAGTTCATTTCTTTTGAATTGTGCAGCTTCTGTAGAGCAAAATGGATATTTACATACTCTTAATGACTACCAGAAATGACTGTTTTAGAACCCATGCTCTCTTTAACTATCTCTTTCCTGGACTCTGTTTTGTGATTCTGACTTGTCTGTGTTTTATCATTAATAGCTTTCAGTTTCTGTTAATTTCTAGTTTATTGCTCTATTGTTTTTGACAGTGCCCTAGGGTATCCATTGATTCCCAGCCCAATCCAGTTATACATCAGTCATAGATCATTCCCTTTGGTACAGGTAGTTTCTGTGCCAGAGCCTTGCTATAACCCTTCCCTGTTGTGAAACTTACGGACTATGCACAGGCCCTGGAAGATTAGGATACTTAATTTGCTTTTCTTTGGCTTCCTCACCCAGATCCTCCTTTCACAGCTGGAGGTATGCGGGAGGGAAACAGGGTAGGTACTGTTCTGCTACCTGGCTGCCGCCATTGCTCAGTATAGATCTTCATGAGGAAAAGATTGTCCAGTGTTTATAGCTGTTAAATACCTCTGGAATAGTTCTTTTACCTCAGGAATGTACTAGAGATAGGAACTGGCATTCGTCTTCTGAGCCCAACCGAGCAGCTGTCCTGTAATACAGAGCTGTGCAGGAAAGAATTGTATTTTTTACCAGCTGCCCTATTTATGTGATGTAAGCCTTCTGCAGCATAGAGCTATGGGACATAGAATCTGTTAATGTTCACCAGCTGCCAAGACCACCAGGAATGATTTTTATACTAATAGGTTGGGGAAGATGGGAACTGTCACTCAACTGCTGAGCCTGTTGAAACAGTTCTTCTGCAAGGCTCAGCTGTGGGTGGGTGGGTGAAGTCCTAGGTTGAGTATCATAACTTCCCTCTGTTCTTACAAGGTTTCTATAAACTTTGTTTAATAAACGTTGCTCAATTTATTGTAAGCCCTTTGATAAATATCCAGAGACTTTGAATGATTGTTTTTGCTTAAAAGATACATCAGATTAGAGGATTCTCTGAGCTCTTAACATTACCACTCCAGAAATCCCAGCCCACCCCCCTTATTTCCTTTAATCCATATTAAAATAGTGATTACTTATTACATATGTTCTTCATTTAACAAGTTATCCTGGGAACAGTGAATATCTAGGAGCCATGACATTCTTTGTATTTCTCACTGTATTGACAAGAGTTAAGGATTTGTGTACATCATCTTGTCATATATAAGTACATCAACCTTTGGATCATTGCTGATTTCTTTTTCTAATGCTTTTCTAAAATGTGACTTTTTTCCATGAGTAAATTCTGATATTATACCTCTTACAAATTTTAGAATATGCTTTGGGTTTTGTTTCAGCAAATTACCATGAATTCAAATACTAATTTAAAGCTTAATGATTTAAATGCTATTCTTACTTTTTTTTTTTACATTGGTAATCAAATGAAAGGAAAAAAACCCTTAAGTTCTAATTCATTTGGTTAGCACATTTTGTGTACTTAATACCACTCAAATGAAATAGCATTTATTAAAGCTCCCAAATGATGTGAGCAATAATTTCTAGTTAAAAAAATAGAAATAAGCTGTGTTATGATTTCAACTTTTCACAAAGAATTGAAAATTCTGATTCAGCTTTAATTAGCCCCGTGTAGACATACCTTGGGGTTATTGTGGGTTTGGTTCCAGACCACCACAACAAAGTGAATAGAGCAATAAAGTGATTCAAATGAATTTTTTGGTTTCCTAGTGCATATAAAAGTTATGTTTATACCATGCTGTAATCTGTTAAGTGTGTAGTAGCATTATGTTCAGAAGAGTATGTACCTTAATTACAAATACTTTATTGCTAAAATGCTTAACCATCATCTAAGAGTTCAGCTAGCCATAACTTCTTTTTGCTGGTGGAGGGTCTTGCCTTGATGTGGATGGCTGCTGACTAATCAGGGTGGCGGTTGCCGAAGGTTGGGGTGACTGGCAGTTTCTTAAAATAAGATAATGGTGAACTTTGCTGCATTGATTGATTGATAGATTGAATGATTTCTCTGTAACATGCAATGCTGTTTGATAGCATTTTACCCACAGTAGAACTTCTTTCAAAACTGGCGGTAGTCCTCTCAAATTCTCTCATTGCTTTTTCAGCTAAGTTGATATAATACTCTTTCTTGTCATTTCAACAATCTCGACAGCATTTTACCAAGAGTAGATTCCATCTCAAGAAACCTTTGCTTCCATCTCAAGAAACGCTTTCTTTGCTCATCCATAAGGAGGAACTCCTCATCTGCTAAAGTTTTTTTATGAGATTATAGCAATTTAAATATAATAATAATGAAAAAGTTTGAAATAATGAGAATTACCAAAATGTGACACAAAGACACGAAGTGAGGAAATGCTGTTGAAAAAATGACATCGAGGGCGCCTGGGTGGCTCAGTGGGTTAAAGCCTCTGCTTTCGGCGCAGGTCATGATCTCAGGGTCCTGGGATCGAGGTCCGCATCAGGCTCTCTGCTCAGCAGGGAGCCTGCTTCCTTCTCTCTCTCTGCCTGCCTCTCTGCCTACTTATGATCTCTCTCTCTGTGTCAAATGAATAAATAAAATCTTTTAAAAAAAAAGAAAAAAAAATGACATCGATACACTTGCTTCACGCAGGGTTGCCACAAGCCTTCAATGTATAAAAAGCATGATACCTGTGAAGCAAAATAAGATGAAGGACAATAAAACAAGGTATACATGTATTTAATGGATTAGCTGACCTTATAAATTGGAATTCAGTTCTTTTTGTAACTCCTTATTTTTACAACTTCAAACCACCCACTGCAAGAACTTGGTAAAAAGATCCATGTTTAACTTCGAGATCCAGAGTTATTTTGTACTCTTATTATATATTATGTACTCATATTCTTATCTTTTTCTACCTTTAATAATTATATATAATAATTTATATATTTTTAATCTATGAATTCCCAAAAGAGTGTTGCATTTCTGCAAAAATTCCTACAATGGGACTGCGAAGTATTTCTATTAGTAGAGCTAACTGATTATTTTGAAGTCAGACAGGCCTTGATCAAAGCTCCAGCTCTGGTACTTAGTAACAGGATGACCTTGGCAGTTTCTTAACATATAAATTTTAATTTCCTCTTGAATAAATGAGGGAATAAACCATAGAACCTATTCATAGGAGCGTTGTGAGGATCCAGTGAGATAACGTATATTGCTTGGCTAATAATAATGCCCTTAATAAATATTAGTTGTTATATTTACCATTGTTATACCAATTTTCTGGCATAGAAATTTCAATTCATTGTCATTATTTTATAGCCGATGAGTAATTACTTTTCAAAATGATACATTGTGAATTCTTGTTTCAGTTTTCTTTTTAGAAATATCCACTTAAGGGAAAGAGATTGTGGACCAGCCCTTCATATTCCTGGGCTCCTGTTAAAAAGCCAGCATTCTTCTGTTCATTTAGAAAACAAATAGCTTGCTGCAGAGTGATGAAAAGGACATGTGAAATTTTGCTAAAGTACTGAAGAAAACAAAGCTCAAATTAAGCTAATGTGCTATATATGCCAACTTTCCCCATAATGTTTACTTAATTTTGTTTACTTTTTCTTCCGTGTCATGATTTTAAAAATCTTTTATCCTGATAATTAACAACAGTAAAGTAAATGTAGATCTTGAAAGGCTTTCCATAGGAGCATGCCACATCTAAAGATTATTTACATAAGAGTTTTCCTTTACTCGTTTAATTGGGCTTTTGTCTTTAAATTGTCATTCTTCATTATATACACTGACTCAGACTTAACAATTCTTTTATGTCTATAGTTTATCAAGGATTATTATCCATGATGTAGACTATCTTAATTTTTTTTAAGATAATGAGTAATTGCACTACTATAATGCTTTTTGCTAAGATGACTTTAACAGTTTTCACTGATCAGGATTTCTTAACCCTTTGGTTCTCACCTTTTGCAGCATGTAATTACTCATGATTTTTTTTTTTTTAAGATTTTATTTATTTGAGAGAGAGAGCACACATGCAGGGGGAGGGGCAGAGGGAGAAGGAGAAGCAGGCTCCCCGCTGAGCAGAGAGCCCAACTTGGGGCTTAATCCCAGGACCCTGGGCTTATGACCTTAGCTGAAGGTAGATGCTTAACCCACTGAGCCACCCAGGTGCTATGTGATGATTTTTTAAAATGCATATGCCAAGGCAGATTTCCTGTCTAGAAATTCTAAATCATTTGTTGGTGGTGGTATCTAAGTATCCATATTTTCTTTAAAGTTCTAAAAGTCATTCCACTACTCCAGTGGTAGGGGTGAATTAATCATTGTCTTATTCCTTCGTATTTATTTGCCTGTCAAAATAATCTATTTCAGCCTGTTGCCATTATTTTCCCATTTTTGTCATCTGATGTTGAACCTGTCCAGGTTGTGTGTATGTGTTTGTTTCCCACTGAAATCACTGGGAAATTCTTCTGTACAAGAAAGATGAGAGATACTCTAACAGAATTTAAGTGACTGTAGGATGGACTATTTGTTTTTGAAAGTTAAAAAAGAAGCAAAAGTTTTAGCTGTGACCCAAAAACTAAAATTTATTCTGCATTTTTTTAAAAACTTGTGTCCTGTTTTTCCCAATATGGGATTAGGGATCACAGTAAGAAAAATTTTATTCATAGTGGAGGATTGGTATAATAGCAGACAGGAACTATCAAAGAAAGCCATACATGGAAAAAATACAGGTGAATTTGCTAAAACAGGTATAATTCTGTAACTTAAGGAATAAGATGTCTTATCTTTTAAAGAGAAAGTATCTCACTCTCTCCACCTCTTACACAGATGTGTTTGTTGCTTGTTTCTCTTTTCAGAAGTATCACTTTATACATGTATTCAGTTAATGCACTGTATATAAGTGCTTGAGCTAAAGCTATTTTAGATGCTTATACACTCTTAAAATGAATTTTCTTTTTATCCTAAATAACTTTTGGAGAGAATTTTCCAAAGGAAGTTGTAGTTGACTCAGTGTGCTGAAGTTCAAAGCTGGAACTATTGCTAGCATGTTGTTACAGTGAGTGGAAAGTGCTCAAGAAATCAAGTTCAACATGTTGTTTTTATTTTATCTTACTTTGAGCCTCATTCATTAAAAATTCCAATTTGACACAAATAAGATGTGAACATATTTCTTGGTTAACATTTTTGTTTTGCTACTGTGTACAGAAGGTGACAACAGACTCCTTCCCCCTTCCTTGTGTGTGTGTTTGTGTTTTTGAGTGTGTGTGTGTGGTGGTCACTTTATTTTTTTAATTTTTATTTATTTTTAATTTTTTTTGTGGTGTTTATTTTAAGGTAGAGAAGTTAGAGAAAGAGTTTTCCCTTTTGACAATCTTCTACACAAAGTTTTTAATTTCATTCTGAAGTTACATTTACTGGTTATTTTCTTGATTCTGTTACAATGTGTATATTTTTAAAATTAAATTATACTCTGTTGTTTTGTTGTTTAAATGTAATGAATTTAGATATCTTCCAAATCATAGCAAGTATGAGAAGTATTGAAATTTATTGAATTTTGACATAGTTGACAGATTAGCAAAAATGTGATCAGAATAGCCTGAAAAAGGCAAAAAAGAAAAATGCAGCTTTGTTTAATATTTAAATGCAAACATCAATTAAATTATGACTGTACTGATTTACATGTATTATATGTCTAGGCCCTCTTGTGGATGCCTAATCTAAACATTTTCTGTGTCAGTTTTTGGTGATAGGAAAATTAGTTCCTGGTCATCACATTCATCGTAAAACTAGAAAAGTTTTGTATACAGACTTATCAAAATTTAGAGCTTTCTTTTCTCCCCCTGGTGTTTTGTGTGCACACATTTGACAAGGCAAAGTATATTTACAAAACTATGTCTGCACATCTCAAGATGTCTCCACTAAAAGAGACATTTAGACACACACACATCCATTCCTCTTTTACTGTCTTTGTTTCTGAATCTTGACTGATGTGATGACCTTTAATTCTGTTATATTATAAACCAGATTCTAAAACCCAAAGAGTGCTTGACATATGAGTAGTGCTTATAAGTACCGTCTTGACTATTTTAATGAGGAAATAAAAATGGATAGGATTCTTCTCTAGTCTACGAACATCTCATGAAGAGAATTTCTGAAATATTTGTTTTCTCTTCTTATGTTTAAATATGAGAGTAGTGAATCACATACACTAGAGTTTTAATGTATCGGGCACATGAACTTTCTGTTACTCATGGTGGAAAATGATACAAAATTGTTACATAGACTTAAGTTTTTCTGACGTTATCTTGATTAAAATTCTTGATGTATTCATTTCCCATGTTAATGAACCTTGGCTTTATTGAGAGTGTCCGTCTTCTACATTTTCTGTAAAGTTTAAGTATGTCTGAACTACCTTTTGGTAAGAATTGCTTTGAATTTTAGCAGTGTACCTATGTTAAATGCCAGGGTGGAGTATCACATGCCTGCTGTATTCCATTTTTCAAAAGCATCTACTTGCTAGTATTTTATTTGAACTCTTGAGTTGTTTGTACTATTTTATAAGAGAGAGCATATTGCATCTAGGAGACCAGTTTTTCCCAGGGTGTAGAATTACTTGTATTGTATAAAGTTCTGCTCCAAGGAGGGGGGAACAACTTTGTTTTCTCTTCTTTTGATATTTTCCCTTGATTAAAGATTGCTGACTCTTTATGCAGAGAGGGGAGAAATAAGTATTAAGATGTGTGAGACCTGTCATATATCTTTTTTTTTTTGAGTTCCATTGTTTTGTTAACCCAAAGGTATGAAATAAATTTATAGTTTCAGTTATTTGATTGAACAAGGATTCTCATAAATTCCAGCTTTTATCGTATGATCAGATTTTTCCTGGACAAATACGGATGTTTGCTGTTGCCAATAGACTTTGGCCTAACTGCATGCTAGATACTAGTGATTGGTTTGGAACTAACAACTTGGCTTGTCCCTTCTTATCCCTCCCACCAAACTTAACCTCAGTAGAGGATTGAGAAAGTTTGGTAGTTGAGAATAGTTCCTGTGTGCCTCCGAGTTTCTTGGGCTAAGCCAGAATTTTGCATGCAAGGCTATTCTTGTGGTTTTTCCAGCCAGGCCAAAACCAAAAAGCATTGGAAATCTTGCAGGAGAACTTGTTCTAATATATACTTAAAGCTTGCTTTTTTATATTGTGACTGGTATATCAGCCTGACCGTCTCGCATCCAAGTACTAACCAGGCCCGACCCTGCTTAGCTTCCGAGATCAGACGAGATCGGGCGCGTTCAGGGTGGTATTGCCGTAGACTCAGCCTGACAGTCGAAGGGAGGAATACTTCATACTGTATTGAGGATATATATTTCAAATTTTTCAGATCTGCTGCAGAGCAGATCTTGAAAAATACCTCTAAAGATTAAAAAAAAATTTAATGAGTAGGACTTCTGTAGTTAGCTGTTTCTTAAGACACGTAAGACTTGCCTTTTCCCCATTGGTTATTTTGGCTCACCTTCTAAAATGTACTTTGAATGCCATAGGTTTACTTTTTATATCACATCAGGTTAATATTTGTAACTACTGTTGATCAGACTTGAAAATTTTATCAATATCAGTCCTACCCACCTGGGGTAGTTGTTGATTAAGTACAGATTTTTGCTTATTATCCTAAAACTTCAGGCTACTCTGTCATAAGTATCTTCCATCCAGAATAATATTGTCTCTCCACATTGACCGGAATGAAGCTTGACCTGTTCTCATGGGATAGCAAGTTTTTTCAAATTTTCCTTTTATCCAAGCTTATTCAACAAGTTTCTACATCTAATAATGATGCTGGAAGAGTGATTATATAGTGGTATCTGTAGAGGGTATCATTTCTGTAACTATTCCAGTCAATGTAGTGTATGAGTTGTGTGGTTCTTAATCTCTTCTTATTCCAGTGAACTGAATTGTCATTAAGCTCTATCTGGATTCAGGAATTTTCAGTCTTAGTGCCTGAAAAGTGTTATGTAATTAGACTTTAGGGGGAAAAAATGTGTGTGTGTGTGTGTGTGTGTGTGTGTGTTATAGATTTGTTGTTACTCATTTTTTTATTGGCCACCAATATTCCAGTTAGTGAAAGACTGCATACCGTAGTTCTAGAGGTGGAAAAGATAAACTGGTGAAAGGTTTTCATATACTCATTTAATTTTCTAAGTCCACATGAGGGTATGTACACAAAAAGCTGCTTTAATTTTTTAAATCTTTTGCCTGTTTGCAAGTATGTAAGAAAGGAATGGTTAGCTGTATTCTTTCCTCTGAACTATAAGACATAGACTCCACGGAAGGAAAGCAGAGATGTTATAACCACTAAAATTTGGGAGAGTACCATGTTGAGATGTCTGTGACATTTGTAATTAGTGTGCAACCCAGTATCATAATAGAAGGCTGGTTTTGATTTTAAGTTCTTGTTAATTAGCTTTGGGGATACTTGATAGATAAGAATATAGATTTTTAGGGCACCTGGGTGGCTCAGTGGGTTAAAGCCTCTGTTTCAGCTCAGGTCATGATCTCAGTGTTCTGGGATCAAGGCCCGCATCAGGCTCTCTGCTCAGCAGGGAGCCTGCTTCCTCCTTTCCCTGTCTCTCTGCCTGCCTCTCTGCCTACTTGTAATCTCTCTCTCTGTGTCAAATAAATAAATAAATAAATCTTTTAAAAAAATAGATTTTTATACCAAGGATAAATTATTAGGCCATAAGCGGATTTACCCTTTTATTTTCAAAATATTTTTGACAAGGTAACATATGTATGCAATATAAAATCCGAAAGATATGGAAGCACCAAGTTCAAGGGTTATTCTGTTTTTTATTTAGCAGGGTATTCATGTAACCAGATGTTTTTAGTAATTAATCCACCATAACAACCTAATGTAGGTTAATGTTCAGCTAGCAAGCACCACTTTGTGCCATTTTCTAATAGTGAAATATTTCTATAGCAGTTAGTATATTAACAGTTCTTCTGAACCACTTTAATCCATTTTGTCCCTTCCTCTGGGGCTTCTCCCTCCCCCCATACAGTCAAGCTGGAGCTTGGCACTGCAGCTGTTACTGGGGATGGGACTTCTGATTGTTGGGTGCCCAGTACGGTAGATTTGAAATATTTTACACATCACCTCAAGTATTATCACTTCGGTAATATATGGCTAACTTTTAACTGGAAAAGAACACAGTTCAAGGATCTTACCTTATCATCAATCCATCAATCATCTTTTTATGATCAGAAGAAAACAAAAAGGAAATTTTAATCTTTGTCAATATGTCCTCTAATAAAACTGGTTTTCATGAAAGCTCTCATCTCGCTCCATGTTGACAGCTTTACAGTGGGAAAAAACATTCTTTTCTAACCTTTGAGATCTATATTTGATGAATGATGAATCTTGATTAGTTTGGAGGAAAATTCTTCACTTTAATGATCTTAAATCTAGTAATAAAAAAAATAATGTTGATCCTAACTTGAATCCACATAGGATTTATCATGAAAAAGTGAGGAATTTAGTTCTCAGATACCAGCAAATGGTTAGAACAATCGTATTTTGAAGTGTCAATATAAAGAATTAAATTAACAGTCATTTCATAGAACTCCTTTATCACTGGCAGAGAAGAAACTCTGTTATTCCCCCCATTTATGAGATAAGGAATCTGAGACACAGAAAAACACAATGCCTTTATCAAACACACATAAGCTGAGGAAGAGTTTTATATAAAAGCCAGTTCACTCAAACCTTGATGCAAGATTCTATTCAACAAGTTACACTGCCTCCTTGGAATATTAATGCATGTGAATTTAAGCCAAATATTTCCAACATTCAGATGGGTTTCTTTTTTTCCATGGTCTCTGATAATTTCAGAACATGAGATGCATAGTTCTTTAGTGTAACCAGGTGCTTCATTTAGTCACAGTTGTTTTTTCCTTCCTTTCTTCCTTTCTTTCTTTCTTTCTTTCTTTCTTTCTTTCTTTCTTTCTTTCTTTCTTTCTTTCTTTCTTTCTTTTCTTTCTTCCTTTCTTCCTTTCTTCCTTTCTTCCTTTCTTCCTTTCTTCCTTTCTTCCTTCACTGAAACTGTAGCTCTTACTGAAGTCACAAGGAACAATATTGTGGCATCTGAGGGCGAGGCACATCCATGTGGCAGCTTTTCAGAAGTTTAAAGTATCTGGAGGCCGACATGCAGAGGCTCTGTGCTGTGCTTAATTTTAGAAACTTCTTAATTTTAATGTGTTGTCCATGGCACAAAAGAAATTTTCACTGGGAGACTTTTGTGGTGTTTGAGGTAACAACTCTTATGTTACTAGAATCCCTTAACAACAAGGCCAACAGGAATGATTCCCTCTGTCCTGAAGATTTTCTTTGGCTTTCACAGCTTCCAAAGCACTTTGTAACATGGCTAGACTATATTGAATTTCCATGTTTAGATCTACACCCATAATTTAACATTTTTCTTTTTGAATTGTATAGTACCACGGCACTGTAATTCAAATACATAGAAAAACCTGAGGATCACTGCAATTCCAAATACTTGAGATCTGTAAAGTGTAAATTTTCAACAGACTCAACGTGACCTTCTTAATTTTCTTTTTTTAAATGAAGGAAAAGGAAGAGAGAAGTCTTTTGTTTTTTAATCCATTTTTTCCATAATTTTAGCTAGTCGTTTCTGTCCTGCTTTCTAAAAAAAAGTTTGACCAAATCCATCACTATCACTCCTCAGACATACTTTGGAGAAACATGCACCTTCATTCTCCCCAATGGTTGAATTTATAGGGGCTAATTTCTGCCAGTCTGGGTAGTAGGAGACCATGAACCTACACTTGAATTTGGAGCCAATTTTGAGTAAATGAAATGCCTAAAGTTCAGATCAAAGTCTTTATTCTAGAGAGTTATTACTCCCTATTCCTTTTACAATGCACTTTTAAATCACCTGTCAGTGATAGGTTTTAATCACGTCATTTCTTTTTGTAGCCCAACATTGTTTTCAGGGATAGCCTAATGTTCTCTTGTAAGACATCCATATATATATACCTCAACTAAATTGCTAGGTCACTGATCAGAGCCCTTTAAATACATACATGCATACATGTATAATATCCATTTATATGATATACTAATACCTCAAACTATCATTTTTTCCTCCACACTACGAGCCATTAGACCTATAGATTGATGTCTTAGACCCCAAAGTTGGCAAGAGATAATTTTTGATTAGTCAAGAGTCATTGAACATTAAGGCAAGTTGGAAACCAAACTCAACATTTGGAGTAAATCTAGTGAGCTTCCATCATTTGAACACTATGTCTTCATTTTTATAGTCTCTGTTCCCAGTTAATTTATAAAATGGATAAAGTTAAGTATTGTAGAAGAACTGCATGTGAATAGAGTATCCAGATGAAGTTCAAGTAAGTATTACTTGCCAGATATAGTTATAATATATCTATGGCACTTTTGGTGAGAATATGAAAAGCACTGATCAGCTTGTTCTTGTTAGGATTAACCCTTCATTACCAGAGAGGAAAATTATATTACATTTTTATATTATATTAATATAAAATTATATTAATATAAAATTATATTAATATAAAATTATATTATATTTTTACTGGATAAAAAAATTTTTATGCATGCTACGTTAATTATAAGTTCTCATTTTACTTGTGTATGAGTAGCCCACAATGATCAATGCTACGTGTTTTTGTTCTTTCACAAATTGTCCATTGATGGAGAAAGCTTTGACAGTATTTGAGTGCTTTTGGTACTTTGCAGTACTGTTCAAAAATATTTAAAAAAACAAAACGGTTATAGATGTTTCCTTTTTTAAATCCCTTAGGGGTTTTTCACTGCAGTTAGAATAGAATGAAAATGCCTTTTCATGGTTCTCCATGATTCTGGTCCTCTACCCACTTTTCTGATCTCTGATTCACTTTTCAGGTCTAGGGGTCAATAAGAACACAGGCCCTGTGGCGAGAAATTTGCCCTGGTTACGGATAAAAAGAAGTCAGCAATAGCTGTAGCATCTGATGGAATTCTCTAGTTCATATGATCCACATGGGATCTTTTTGCTAGTTATTGAACTCATCAGCCTTAGTCCCACCCTTGGACTTTGTACTCTTTGATGGGAATGCTCTTCCCCCATTCTATATGATTGAATTTTTGTTGGGTGGTGATATCTCAACTGTATTTGTGCCTCTCCATAGAGCTCTTTTTTAACTATCCTTTGTAAAAATTTTCTTTTCCATTTTTTCCCCTTTTTATCCTGTTTTATTTTCTTTACAGCCGGTAACACCATAAGAAATCGTTTGCTGTCTACATTCCAAACCTCCTTGTCCTCCCCACTCTCTGTATCCCCTTGCCAGTAACGTAAGTTCGGGAGTCAGGCTCACGTGTGTTTTGTTCACTCTGTATCCTCAGCCCCTAGAGCAGTGTCTAGAATGAAGTGTGCATTCAGTAAGTATTAGTTGAATAAAAGACAAATGAAGAAATAATTCAGTGGCTGTAAAAATAGAATATGTGTTTAGTTCGTTAAGAGAAATCTGCTTTATTGGGTTGAAACAGCTAAGACAAACCAGGAACAAAGTGGGTGGATCTGAATTCAGTTCTTTGTTCCACTGAGTCTTTTCATGTGTATGGGGCCTGTTTCTTAACCTCAGTGTCTGTTTCTTTATCTATAAAAGAGGGATGTAGAGTTCATGGGAAAAAAATGGATGAATTAGTTGGTGAAATGACTGAGGTTCGTCATTTTTCCATGTTTCATTTCATTTGCAATATATTAGAAAAGTTGAGGTTATATTATAAGACATGCTAATAGGTTAATAGCTTTGCAAAATTTAAAGTAATATTTTACTTAAAAAGTGCACTTCACTAGAAAGAAAAAAAACATGAAAGTATCCCTTCGGAGTTTTAACTTACTCATTTTCCAAATATCTTTTATTTTGCTTATTTTATTTTTATTTTTATTTATTTATTTTATTTATTTAACAGAGAGAGAAACACTGAGAGAGGGAAGACCAGCAGGGGGAGTGGGAGAAGGAGAAGCAGGCTTCCCACAGAGCAGGGAACCCGATGTAGGGCTCGATCCCAGGACCCTGGGATCATGACCTGAGTCGAAGGCAGACACTTAATGGCTGAGCCACCCAGGCGCCCTGCTTATTTTATTTTTAGTTAAAAATTGGAAAAGATCTGAAATAAATTTTTGAAAAGTGAACTGTGATATTTTTTCAAGAAAGGTGAAATGCTTGATTTCAAATGACCCTTTACAATAATTAATGTATACTACTGTAATTAAAAAGCTGAACTAAGGATATAATTACAGACATCATTAACATCAAAGTTTTAATAGTTTCTTTATGAAGAGGCAAATAATCAGGCTTGGACATGCCAAAATCATGACAATTCTCCTGTTCATTCAACACATATTTGTTTAATGTCTTCACTATGTTAGATACTATTGTAGATGTATTGAGTAGGTACATCAGTGAATTAAACAAAGATTGTTACTCTTCTAGGGCTTAAATTTTAGAGGGGCTGTTTATTCTGTGTTTTGTTTCCAGCTTGCTCTCCATAGCTTTATACTTTTCTCCATTTGCTAAGTATGACTCAGGATTGATACAGAAAATTTGGGGTGACTTTTAAAAATCATCTAATTACAATTGACTAAAATTAGCTACAATGTGTTCTTTTGAGGCTGTATACTAAATACCAACATGATATTAATGTTTTGGACACCATCTGGTTCTTTAGACACATCTGCTTTGCAAATCTGAACAAGTTATTTAATTTGATGAGGCTGGATCAAATCTATAAGAATTGGACTATTTCAAAGGAGAAGAAAAACTGTGGATTTGCTGAGACAATGGACTGTAGGTTATTTTACTTTATTTTTTTTAATTTTATTTATTTATTTGACACAGAGAGGGATCACAAGTAGGCAGAGAGAGAGGAGGAAGCAGGCTCCCTGCCGAGCAGAGAGCCCGATGCAGGCCTTGATCCCAGGACCCTGAGATCATGACCTGAGCCGAAGGCAGAGGCTTTAACCCACAGAGCCACCCAGGTGCCCTGGACTGTAGTTTAGATTGTGGTAGTCTACTTTGGCTGTAATTCTTTTAAATTCCAGCATATATTTAATTCCATTAAAAATATATATTTACCGCTTATGGGTAATGGTTGGGTGGGGTGGTTTTTACTTAGGCAAAACTCAGTTTTGTTTTCTGTGGATCTAATAATTGTAGAATTTATAGTTTATTTTTCTCCCAAGGGTTTTGCAGACTTCACACACCTCATTTTATTTATTCAAAATTTCTTCTATGAGTAGGAAGGATGAACATTTCTAGTCTAAAATAATAACTTAAAAAACTAAAACCCCTGGTAGGGATTAAATGTACTTAGCAACAAATTTGGTAAATGAACTTGGTAGTTATCATTTGAAGCTTAGTGAACTTTCCAATGAATATTGGTACCATTCATACTATGATTTTTTTTCTTTCAAGATTTTATTTAAATTCTAGTTATTTACATTGTAGTGTAGTATTAGTTTCAGGGGTGAAATTTAGTGATTTTTAAAATATTAATCTTAGTACAGTAATCATCATTCATCAGATAGCTATTGCATGTGTCTACTGTGTATAAGGAACTCTGTAGGAAGCTGCATGTGATTTATAAAGACAAGTAAGTTAGAGTTCCTGTGTTAAAGGAACTTGCAATCTTGTTTGCATATTTCAAATTCTTTCTTAAGAAGTATGATTATTAGTTTTCCTTAGGCTCAGTAAGTTAAATCCCTTGAGATGACACCGTCCGTCTCTGATAGAACTGAGGCTAAAACATAAATATGTTGAAAATTAATAGAACTTTCCCTACTTTTAATCCATTTTATCATTATAGGATGTTTGTATGCATCTTTGTTTTACATGAGAGTCTTAATGCTTTTTATATTTGTTGAGAATAGTTTAAAATAGTTTATAAAGGAAACAGTACTTTCATATATATCTCTATAGTGTTGTTCCTTGTATCTTTGATGTTTGTAGGCACATTTACAGAGGAAAAAATTGCAAGGAAATTTTAAGATTAATGTTCATTTTATACTTAAGATATACAAGAAGTGTAAAGGCAACTATTATGGTATATTACATTGGAAAATAAGTATCCAGTTAGATAATGATAGATCATGCTGCAGAATCAGGTGGCTAGTATCAATTTGTGTTTGTAGTGTGTCCATAATGATTAATATTATAGTTGTAAGGAAAGTGTTTGGAAATTACCTCTTTTATTTGGACTGTGACAGTAATAAAACAATGTTCAGTAGAATTAGGCCAAATTTTTAAACAGTCTTGTTATTGCATACAAAGGTTTTAAAATATTTGGCACCTGCTTATTTTGCTAACTTCTTGCCTCCACTCTTAACTGTAGCTATTCTTATCTATTTAATATTCTTTACATAGAACGGTGAGCCTTACAGACAGGCTTCGGACATCTTTTCTTTGATGCATACCTCACTTAAACCTACGGTATGTGGTTATCTAGAGAATGTTTCTCTTCCACAACAGACTGAACTCAGTGAGGATAGACTTTTTTTTTTTTTAATCTTTGTATTCCTAGTACCTTCCTTCATGTGTCTTTTGTAGATGGGGAGGATTTAAGTAACTGAATGGTGCTAAGATGAGGGGTCTAAACAATATAAAAGGCTGGTCACTTCTGCATAGCTTTTCACCACACTCCATAACCATAGCTTTGACTCTTACTTGACTCGTTGTCCTCATGCTTGCCTCCTTCGTTGGGAGAGAATGAGTATATGGTGTACAAATCAATCACTAGAAAAAATACTTTTCTGTTGTGCCTTTTTTTTTTTTTTTTGATATTTTATTTATTTATTTTAGAGAGAGAGCACGTCCATGAGTGCAAGTGGAGGAGAGGGACAGAGGAACAAAGGGGGAAGGAGAGGGAAAGGGAGAGAATCTCAGGCAGTCTGAGCACTGAGCCCGGGGCTCAATACAGGGGTTTAATCTCAGCACCCTGACAACATGACCTGAGCAGAAACCAAGAGCTGCAAGCTTAACAGCTGAGCGCCCAGGCGCTCCTCCATTGTGTTTCTTAATTATGGTGAGAAAAGATTTTAGTTCATTAACTTACCTCTTTCTCCAAAGGATATAATCTACTAAAAAGCTATATAATCTACTAAAATTGGGTATTTAAACTGTGGGATTATTTGAAACCATGGCAAATAGCAAAGTGAAAACAGTTCTTCCCATTAAGCAAAACAATTCTGCCATATCCAAGACCCAAAAAGAGAATGACATTTTTCTATCTACAGAAGATGTCGTGAATAGACCCAAGAGAATTATCTATAATGTTAATTAACTATAATTAACTATAACGTTCTTTAAATAGTCTGAAGTCCAACAAATACTATATTATATTATGCAAAAAGTAAATCATAATTTTACATTATCTAGTCACAGTTTGAGAGGTTAAATTTGGGGGCCTTATATATATAAATTAATGATCATGGAATCTTTCGAGGATATCTGATATATAAATGCAGAGCTGAAGCACTTCTCTAAATTTTAGTTAAACCTCAGTCAGAACTTTATTTTCCCTTACTAATTTGCTAGTAATTATGCAACTTCAGAGTGACAACTATTGAATTATAGGAGTGGTAGCATCATCAGACAGTGTAACATTTGCAGAAGAAGGTTAATTATCTGAAAATTTGAGACTTATCCGGAGGTTTGAAAAAATATTTTTGTCTCAGTTTTTAAAAATATGTGCATATTTATTTAGCTCCTTAATGCATGTTGTTTCCAACCAAGTAAATCTATTTTCAAACAGAGATTATTTAAGAGATTTGGCTTATTTTTCTTTTCTTGGTGAATGTGCCAAAGGTCTGTTTTCTATAAGACGTGTGTCTGTTTCAACTTACTATTTTGATTATGAGTAGTTTATTATCCAGATAGACCTTCAAAAATAGAATACTTGCTAAAGAATTCTTACGTATATGGTCGAGTACATATTTTAGAATGATTTAGGATTTATAAATAGCATGTAATGTAATATTGGGAACATGTTAAGTATAACATATAATGCTTTTAATGGAAAGAAGAAAGATGATAATGTTCTAAGCATTTCCAATAAGAAAGTAAATGGGTGGCACCTCTTCAAATGCTGATTTGGCTTCCCTTAGAACAGTGTCAACGTCTTCATATTTAACCCACTCAGGTTCCAGCATTGACACTACCTACTCAAGTTTGTCCAGCCTCCCAAGTTTTATTACTTTTTACGAATACTGCCTTGAGATTCTGACTTCCACACTTTGACTTCTACCTTTTTATATTAGGGGCGTGAACTTCCTGGGGGGCAGTTCTTTTATGTATGAAATTGCTCAGAGTTTCCATCTGCTTTTACTTGACTTGTGGTCTTGAAGATCATGCTTGGCCCATGGGATATTACAGTGTGCCGAGAGGATGTGGAGTTTTGTCAGCCAGTGAAATATGTCTGTTTTTTTTTTTTCTTTCCTTCTTTTTTTTTTTTTTTTCCTTCAGCAGCTTTCATACACTCCTCATCCTGTGTGGTCTTCACTAAACTGAATTTATATTTAACAGAACTATTCACCCTCTTTATCATCTTCTATGACGTGGCCTTTTTTAAGGAGAAGGTGTGTGGAAGTAACATCTGAGCCAAAAAACTAGAGTGTTGGCATTAGGAAAACCTAAAACCGAAAGCTTGAAGTAGGTTATGTATGAATGTGTTCAATATTCACGAATGTGTATTTTGTAATGCAGAAGAGTATCATATTTCAAATATGTACAACTGTCAAAAAAAAATGTTCATGCCAACAGTAGACTCCAAGTTTTGTCTGTGATCCAAATGACTTTTTTGCTTGTTTTTAGGCACTACTACAGTCTTCAGTTAAGCAACAAGTAGAAGCTATTGAAAAACAGTACATTTCTGCAATTGAGAAACAAGCACACAAGTGTGAAGAGTTGTTAAACACTCAGGTAATAAAATTGCACATCCATTATATATTTATACTTTTCTTCTGACTCTCCTCCCCTGAGAGCTCTAGAACTGTTTATTTAGTTTCGTGCCATTTACTTTCCTTGGTGTATTTTGGAGAAAAAAATATGCTTATGTAAACTTAATGTTAAAGTTTGGGAATTTCATGGAAGACTAAAAATAGAGCTAAAAGCCTAGAATATGTGATTCTCCCACAAATTAATGATAATTCTTATGTTAATTTCTGAGTTATATTATTCAACAAATGACAGGGGCAAAGAGATGACTATGAATGTATTATGGCATGAGAAGTGATTTTTAGGAGGGGTATAACATTTATAAATAATATTTGAATTTTTAAAGGCATTCATGTTCGAGTTACCTTTCGTTACATATAGGCACTGGTCTCTATTTGAATTTTTTCCATGGAATTTTTTGTTTCTTTTCTTGATTTAATGTCTTAGAAGATATTAAAGACACGATTAGCTGTCTTATACTGAACAATCAGTTGAAGAGCATTTATGGAGGTGTTGTAGTATGAGCAATATATTCAAGAAATTCCCAGCAACCTTCATAAATAACATAAAATTTGGTAGGTGAGAATAAAACCAACTTTATTTAATGGATGTCTTTTATATCATGGGAAGAAAATATACTAAGAATTTGGAAAACAAAGTTGGGCTAGAATTTAAATGAAAACTTAATAAATATGCCACCCCATCACTGAGATTGGGGTCAGGTCAATTCTATTAATGTTTTTCAGTATCATTTTAATAAATGGCTTGAAAGAGGAAATACATGGGAATTTTATAAACTTAATATAACAATTATATTCTTTTGGCTGGTGAAATACCAGATTGTCAAAAGTATGCAGTATATGACTTTGTAAATGGACAGGAAAATCACAGAGATGAATTAAGGTCATAGAACTATGAAACAGCAGAAAGCATGTATTAGCCAAGGCAGGCAAGGTTAAACCCTAAACTCTCTGGCTTCACCCAGCAAAGATTTAAGTCTTAACCCATGCTACATATTCTCTGAGATTTGTCTTGGGGCTTGGTCCCATGTGGTCCTCCCCGTAGGAACTGGCCTGGTAGTGTAGGTCCTATGTGGAACATTACCTGTTATCATTGCAGAGTGAAAAGGAGCCCAGTCAAATTTCCTACTAGTAAGTCAATACTCTGGACTGGAAATGATACTTGCACTCTCAATTTATATCCATAGTGCTTCGCCTCATCATCATGGGGCCAGGTAGTGAGATCCTACCGTATGAATCTGAAAGGGAAAGAGCAGGAAGTATTTGGTAAGCAGCATTAGTTGTACCACAGTTGTCTTTTATGGTTGCCAAATATTCCCAGTCTCCATCTTACAGGCAAATTTACTCAACCTGGCTCCTTGGGAGAAAATCTGAAAGTTCTGACCAGCTATATGACCTCAAGCTCAAAAGTCCAGGATCTTTAGATGATAGGTAAAGAATGATATACCATAGTCTCTATGTTATCAGGTCTAAATATATAGTCCCCTTTGACTTAAAAAACTAAAAACTAAAATATATGTTGTTTACCTTCAACATATTTGGTATACAGTGGCAAAATAAAGCTATTTACTATAAACACTCTCAGTAGGAAGGATGAAGAATCAGAAATACACAGCAATCATTAATGTGTAGTAATTCTAAAATCTCAATGGACAAATTAAATAAGATCTCTGTTATGGGAATAGTATTGATCTTTGATTGACCATGATTCTCTGTTTAGGGTTTAGGCACAAGGTTTCTAGTTCATTGTTCTTTTGATCTTATCTATTTAAAAATTTTCAGTATCTTTGTTGGCTCTATCTGAGTATTGATGATTATACCATTTCTCAGCCTGCTTTTTGACTATAGAAAATTGAGAGGCATGGGTCAAATAGTGAGAGTTCAGGGTAATGGTTCTTTTGGCTTCTTATCTGTTTGATTACAATCAGCTCCATTTGTCATAGGCAAACCCACAGTTATTTAGAGACCTACTACCTACATTTAGTATGCTTATATGCTTTTCACCCCTATACTACCCTGTTTGTCTGTGTCTTTCTGGTTTATTTTTTCCTGATTAAAAATAACTTCACTTATCAAACCTGGATTGAAGAAATTCCTGTGGTCTCTTTTCTCCAAACCATTTGTTCCAAATGAAAGTATATAGAGGATAATCACAGCCTAATTGGGTCTGTGCTTGGAGACACTAATTGATTGAATCTTCAACAGTGGGTGTTGAATCTTCAGCACACTTGGTTTAATACTTGTTGTAAGGTTGAATTTAGTTGGTCTTTGTTGCTCAAAGACCCTCTCAGTTATTTCTTTTAGAAGTTGAGGTTGGGAAGGTGGTTATTCCTGCAAGTCCTCACATTTCTGAATTTTTTCTGTTACCTGTAATTCAATTCTTGTGAATTGTCTTTTCTTGTGAATTCATTGCTGAATTTGCCTTTTTCTTATAGTGCCTTGTCAAAAATAGCCAATAGCAGAGCTAATAAATGAATTCAGCGCAGTAGTAGGTTAAAAAATTAACACACAAAATCAGTTGTGTTTCTATACACCCTCAATGAATACTCAAAAAAGAAATTAAGAAAGCAACTCAGATTACAATAGGATCTTAAAGAATAATATACCTAGTGGTAAATTTAACCAAGGAGGTGAGAGACTTGTCCACTGAAAACTACAAAACAGGCCTGAAAGAAATTAAATAACTTAAGTAAGTAGAAGGACATCCCACGTTCATTAGTTGGGTGAAGAGCACTCCAAGACTACCTCAGGACATACCAAGGATCTGAAGCAGTTCAGTATGATGAAATGCTATTTAAAAACTCAACACTAAAAGGGGATATGATTACTAGGTAAAATCACATAAAGTATAGAAATGGTGATCCCACACTTGTTTTCTCTAATCATATTTCATTAGATGCCATTTGAAATTTGAAGTTAGTAAGTTTAATTTGACAAAAATAATAGCTGGATGATTCCTTAAAAATAATTTAGTTTGGCCTTTGTATGAGTGCTCTCTCTCTCTGTCTGTGTTTTTCAAATTAAAAATTTAAGGGAAAATCAAGTAAACACTCATTCAGAGTGATTACAAGTGGTCGCTCTGAACTCTGACTGCCTGCCTTTGTCACTTAACTGTTTGCTATGGAATGTCCTTAGCCTCTCTGTGCCTCTGCGCCTCATTTTTCTTATCTTCAGAATGTATACACAAGTAATTCCTACCTCATGGGATTGTCAGGAATATTATATGACATCAGATTTGTATAGTGCTTAGAATAGAACCTGCCACATTGTAGATGTTCAGCTGATATTTACTGAATTATTATCATCTTTGTTATTCCTGGTTACAAGATTCTTGGTCAAGGTACGGCTACTCCCAAAACCAGGGTTAGGACTCACATTTCCTAATTTCCAGCCTATAGAAGAAAGGTTACTTACTCATGGTTCATATATTGTCTGTGTTTGATTTTAAAAAGTCAACCTTTAAATTTTTACACATTTACCTTGGGGCCCTGTTTAATATTTGAATGCTAGACCAACCTTTTGTCCTTCCCTCTCTTCCTTATTTAATGAGAGCCTTTTATATGACTGACATTCCGCTGGATTATATGGGTATAACATGAGCAGGAAACAGTCCTATTAAGATTAACCAGGTGGAAACCAATGATATGATTGTAAAACTGTGATAAGTTATTTTGAAATAAATGTTATATTAAAGGGGTATATAATTCCTTCATATTGGGTGAGGGACCACTTACTGGACTAATGATGAGATCTTTCAGGGTTCATGGATCTAAATGAGGTCAGAACTGAGAATTTCATGTGAGAGAGGTAGACGGAATAGCATATTCACAATCTGTTAAATGAGAGTATAACGTAAATGTTTGGCAAGGGGAGTTTGAGGCTATTTGAGACTGCGAAATGAAAGATTATATTATGCCACAGAAAGGATAATAAAGGACCTTGTCTGCCATGTTGTCTGTCAGGAAATTGGGAGCTATTAAAAGACATTAACTAGAGAAGTAACATTTATTCAGTTTTGCATTTTAGAAATATTACTCTGGTAAAGTTTAAAAAATACTTGATGGGAGACAGTATTAGAAACACATAAATCAGTTAAACAGCTATTACATTATCCTAGTGGGAATGGTGGTGGCCTAAACTAAGGTGGTTGTGTGAGAAAGAGAGATTTTGATGGTTTTGAGTCATATTAAGCAAACAGAAACCAGAGAATTTGTGGGAATAAAAGAGAGGTAGTAAATGTTGACAGATAAAGGGTATATTTACACAAACATACACATTTTATATACATAAATATGTATTTATATACATGAATATATTTTTGTGGATGGTGACCAGATCTTTGGTTTTGGCAATTCACCGTAATAGGAAACAAGACCTGCAGCATGGTTAGGGTTGAAAATTTTGTGTTTTGGACATGTTGAACTTGTAGTGCCTGTGGAATATTCAAGATCAGAGTTCATAAGAGAGTTGAATACAGAGTTTGGAACTATGAAAAATCTTTTAATGGATGAATTTGGAAGTCATGAGTATATAGCCGGTCAGTGAAAGTATGTGTGTGGATGAGACCAAAGACTATATAGAATGAGAAAATGATTCCACTAGGGTCCTGAGGGACCTCAATATAGAGTGGATAGGCTAAGAGAGCTTATGAAGGAAACTATAAACTGACAAGAAAAAAAGGAGGAAACCAAATGCCTACTATACCTAGGTCGTGGGAAGAGAGCATTTTATACAAAAGTGAGTGGTTAACATTTTCAAATAATGCAAAATAAGTAAGGTATGGATTTACAGATGACTGCTGGATAGGACAACAAGAAAGTCATTAAAAAGAATAGATTTGGTCGAATGGTGGACAAACAAAAGTAGATAATCAGATGAGAAAAAAAGGAGATGAAACAATAGAAGACAAGTCTTTGGGAAGCTTAGGTGATGAACATAAGAGAGCACTGTAGGTGGAGGGAGCTATGAAGGGGAAATTTTTCCCCCAGGTATTTTGGCCTGGAAGTTGAGCTCATTTTAACACTTATGGGCAAGAGCCAATCTAGAAAGCCTAGGGATTAAAAAAAAAATGGATAGACCAGAGTCCTCAGAAAAAAGGAAGTAATGAAGGAGGTTAGTCTTTATTAGATGAGCAAGCATTTGCATGCATGCTAGTGTGAGTTTGTGCATGGGTGGAGGGTTGTATACATGCATAGATATAAATATAATTTTAAATATTATTCATACTTTTGAATTGTAACATTCATGAATTTTATTTCTGAGTCCCTCTCCATCAGCACTTGTAAAATCCAAATTTCTGAAAGGCTATGTACAACGTACTATTTATAATCTCTTAAGTGCTATTAACAGATATAATATGGAATGTTACCCAAGCACACCAAATAAACTATCTGTATTATTACTTTGTCCTTAAGCTTTTAGAAGACTGAGTTTGTCTTTTTACTGCAATGCCTTGTCAAAAATGTCTACAAATGACCAACACATGTTTTTAACATATTATCTTCCAGTGTCTTCCCTTAGAGCTATAAGTACTTATTTCAACTGAGTACAGAATGTAAATTCCATGAGAGTTAGGTAATGTGTTTATTCTATATTTTGCTATATCCCCAAAGCGTATCAGTTTTTTGGTATATGCTCTAAGTATAGTAAAATAGGCTTGTTATTGAGAAATGTATATATCCATATATCGACGGTCACAATCAAGATATAGAACATTTCCATCAACCTAAGAAATTCTCTCATGTCCTTTTACAGTCATCTCCTCTTTAATAGCTCTAGCCCTAGGCAACCACAGATCTACATTTTCTCACTATTGATGAGCTAGCTTTTATAATTTCATAAAAATGAAGTAAACTATGAATATTTTGATATCTATCTGCTTTGGTTCCGCTTTTTTGAGATCATGAGGTTACCTGTATTAGTAATCTATACATTTTGATTGCTGACTAGTATTCTATTATGTGGATATAGAATGTTTTGTTTATATGTTCACTTATTCCTGGACATTTAGATTGCTTAACATTTGGGGTTGCTGTGAATATTTACATAAAAACCTTTGTGAGAACATATGTTTTTATTATTACTTAAAAATATTTAGGTATGGAATTGCAGGATCATATGGTGTTTAACTTTATAACCAACCTCCAAACTGTTTTCCAGAGTTTCTTGACACTTTATATTCTCATTGTAGTGTATGAGAGTTCTCTTTGATCTGAAGCTTATCAGCACTTGGTATTGTCAATATTTTTCATTTTAGCCTTTTGTTTTCTTTTGGATGGGAAATGGCATCTCATCTCACTGCATTTATTTGAATAACTATTGATGATAAGCATCTTTTCATGTGCTTACTTACCATTTAAGAAGTTTTATGTATTTTCTTAGGTTATGTATGTGATTCATTTTTTAATTTGCTTGGGGATGTAATGAGATAGTCAAAGTCTTCCCCCCTTCCAATGACCTCCAGTATGAATATCCATTGATTTCAGCACCATAATTTTTTTTAACAAAAGTGTCTTCTCCTTCAAAAATTGCTAGAACTTTTATAGGAATTCAGGAGAGTGGCAGGATATAAAATCAATGCACAGAAATCAGTTGCATTTCTATACACTAACAACGAGACAGAAGAAAGAGAAATTGAGTCGATCCCATTTACAACTGCACCCAGAACCATAGATACCTAGGAATAAACCTAACCAAAGCGGCAAAGGATCTGTACTCAGAAAACTATAGAACACTCAGGAAAGAAATTGAGAAAGACACAAAGAAATGGAAAAATGTTCCATGCTTATGGATTGGAAGAACAAATTTTGTTAAAATGTCTATGCTACCTAAAGCAGTCTACACATTCAGTGCAATCCCTATCAAAATACCATCTGTTTTTTTAACAGTGCTGGAACAAATAATCCTAAAATTTGTATAAGACCAGAAAAGACCCTGAGTAGCCAAAGGAATGTTGGAAAAGAAAACCAAAGCTGGGGCATCACAATGCCTGACTTTAAGCTATATTACAAAGATGTAATCATCAAGGCAGTATGATACTGGCACAGAAATAGGCACATAGATTGTTGGGACAGAATGGAGAACCCAGAAAGGGACCTTCAACTCTGTAGTCAACTAATCTTCGACAGAGCAAGAAAGAATAGCCAATGGAAAAAAGTCTCTTCAACAAATAGTGTTACGACAATTGGACAGCCACATGCAGAAGAATGAAACTGGACCATTTCCTTATACCATACAGAAAAATAGACTCAAAATGGATGAAAGACCTCAATGAGTCTACGGCCATACCACCCTGAACGCGCCCGATCTCGTCTGATCTCGGAAGCTAAGCAGGGTCGGGCCTGGTTAGTACTTGGACGGGAGAAAGACCTCAATGTGAGGAAGGAATCCATCAAAATCCTAGAGAAAAACATAGGCAGCAGCTTCTTTGACCTTGGCTGCATCAGCTTCTTGCTAGACAAGTCTCCAAAGGCAAGGGAAACAAAGGCAGAAATGAACTATTGGGACTTCATCAAGCTATAAAGCTGTTGCACAGCAAAGGAAACAGTTGACAAAACCAAAAGACAACTGACAGAATGGGAGAAGATATTTGCGAACGACAGATTAGATAAAGAGCTAGTATCCAAAATATATAAAGAACTTATCAAACTTAACACCCAAAGAACAAATAATCCAATCAAGAAATGGGCAGAAGACATGCACAAACATTTCTCCTAAGAAGACATGCAAATGGCCAACAGACACATGAAAAAAATGTTCAACGTCACTCGGCATCAGGGAAATAGAAATCAAAACCACAATGAGATACACCTCACACCAGTTAGAATGGCTACAATTAACAAGTCAGGTAATGACAGATGCTGGTGAGGATATGGAGAAAGGGGAACTGTCTTACATTGTTGGTGGGAATGTAGGCTGGTGTAGCGATTCTGGAAAACAGTATGGAGGTTCCTCAAAAAGTTGGAAATGGAGCTACCCTGCGACCCAGCAATTGCACTACAGGGTATTTACCCTAAAGATACAAATGCAGTGATCTGAAGGGGCACCTTTACCCCAGTGTTCAAAGTAGCAATGTCCACAGTAGCCAAACAATGGAAAGAGCCCAGAGTCCATTGACAGATGAATGGCATGGTGTGTGTGTGTGTGTGTGTGTATAAAAAATATATATATATATCATATATGATATATATTATATATCATATATGTGATTTTTTATATATCATATATGACATATATATCATATGTATGTTAAATAAAATACATATATTTTATACATACACATATAAATGGAATATTGCATTATTATGCAGGCATCAAAAAATGAAATTGTGGGTGGAACTATATGATATTATGCTGAGCAAAATCAGTCAATTGGAGAAAGACAATATCATATGATCTCACTCATGTGGCATTTAAGAAATAAAAGAGAGGATCTCAGGGGAAAAGAGGAAAAAATAAAATGAAACCAGAGAGGGAGACAAACCATAAGAGACTTTTAACTATAGGAAACTGTGGAGGGTTGCTGGAGGGGTGGGAAGTGGGGGAATGGGGTAACTAGGTGATAGACAGTAAGGGGGACACGTGATGTAATGAGCACTGGGTTTTATGTAAGACTGATGAATCACTGACCTCTACCTCTGAAACCAGTAATACACTGTATGTTAATTATTTCAATTTAAATAAAAAATGGGGGAAAAGTATCTTTTTCTTCATTGTATTACCCCATCATCTCAGGAGAAAATCATGTGACCATATGAGTACAGATTTCTGGATTCTTAATTTTGTTCTATCGACCTGGTATTTTTCAACCTTGGCAATATTGATAATTGGGAGTTGAATAATTCTCTGTCATGAAGGGCTGTCTTGTGCACTGCAGATATTTAGCAACGTCCTTCATTCCACCCCATAGGTGCCAGTAGCACACACTTTGGTGTGATAACAGAAATGTCTCCAGATACTGGTAGAAGTCCCCTGGGAGAGTGGGGGTAATAGATCACCCTTGGATGAAAACCCCTGCTATGATCTAGTTTTCTATCTGTATACCAATACCATACTCTCTTGATTAGTATAGCTTAATAGTAAGTCTTAAAATCATGTGCTTAAAAACCAACTTTATTCTTGAAAATTGTTTGGCTAGTCTAGAGAAATGCATTTTGTTATACATTTTATACTCAGCTTGTCAGTTTCCATTAAAAAAAGTCTGTCACTATTTGGGATTGCATAGTCTATAGGTAAATTTAGAAAAAAATTGCCATCTTATACTCTGACCTTGATTATTTTATTTCTTTAGCTTAATTGGCTTTCGATTCATACTTATTCTAGTGTCTTAGAACCAGAAACTTAGGCTACTGATTGAAACTTTTATTTTTTTAATTTTTTAAAAAGATTTTATTTATTTATTTGACAGAGAGAGATCAGAAGTAGGCAGAGAGGCAGGCAGAGAGAGAGGAGGAAGCAGGCTCCCTGCTGAGCAGAGAGCCCAATGCAGGCCTTGATCCCAGGACCCTGAGATCATGACCCGAGCCGAAGGCAGAGGCTTTAACCCACTGAGCCACCCAGGTGCCCCAAAACTTTTATCTTTAAACCTAGGCATGTGTCTAAGTACCATTCTAGGTGCATGTCTCACTTTTCTTTTTAAGAGAGAGAGAGAATGGGGAGAGGGGGCAGAGGGAGAGAGAGAGAAGAGAGAGAATCTTAAGCAGGCTCCACACCCAGCATGGAACCCAACATGTGGCCCAGTCTCACAACCCAAGCTCATGACCTGAGCTGAAATCAAGAGTGAGAGAGATGCTTAGCCTACTGAAGCACCCCTTCTCACATTTTCAAATGTCATGTTTTCATTTTCAGTGAGTTTAAAGTACTTTTAATTTTTCTTTTGATTTCTTTTTTTCCAGGTTATTTAGAAATGTGTTTTTTAGTATTAAAATATTTGTAGTTTTCCATGTGTTTTTCTTTTAGTGATTTCTAATCTTGTTCTCATATGGACAGAGAATATATTTCATGTGATTTAAATACTTTTTTGGGATTTGTTTTATGGCCCAGTATGATATGCTCTGTCTTGGTAAATGTTCCTTATATACTTGAAAATAATGTACATTCTTCTGTTGGTGGAGTTTTTTGTTTTTTGTTTTTTATAAATGTCATTTAGATCAAGTGTTTTGGTTGTGTTGTTCAAGTCTTCTTTATTGTTACAGATTTTCTTCCTACTTGTCTGCCAGTTAATGAGAGGCACGTTTTGAAATATCTGACTATGCTTATGGATTTGACTCGTCTCCTTGCAGTTCTTTTTTTTTTTTTTTTTAGGAATTGTGACACACTGAACATTTTGGATTAAGTCCTCTTGATATAATTTTCCCTTTAACACTATAAAAATGCCTTTTCTCTGATAATGTTTGTTATAAAATCTACCTTGTATGATATTAATATAGTTTCTCCACCTTTCTTTTTTTTATTATTACCAGAATAATATATTTTCCCTATCCTTTAACTTTTTCCCCCCATTTACTTTTTTCCTTTTTATTTTCCCCTTACTTTTAATCTATTTCTGTCTTTATGTTTAAAATGGGTTTCTTGGGCGCCTTGGTGGCTCAGTCGTTAAGCGTCTGCCTTCGGCTTGGGTCAGTCAGATCCCGGGGTCTTGGGATCAAGCTCCGCATCAGGCTCCCTGCTTGGCGGGGAGCCTGCTTCTCCCTCTCCCACTCCCCCTGCTTGTGTTCCCTCTCTTGCTGTGTCTCTCTCTGTAAAATAAATAAATAAAATCTTTTTAAAAATGGGTTTCTTATAAGGAAACATGTAGTTGGATCTTACTTCTTTTATCTAATCTAATAACCATTGCCTTTTTATTGTGTTCTTGAAACTCTTTACATTTAATTTGATTTTTGAAACTTTGGTATTTAAAATGTACCATCTTCCTATTTGTTTCCTATCCATTCCATGTTTTCATTTCTTTTTTTTCTTTTTATGCCTACTTTGGGATTATTTTAATGATTTCATTTTATGTACTATGTACAACTCTTTGTTGTGTTATTTTGTGATTACTTTAGGGAAGATTGGCGAACATTTTTTGAAAATGGATAGATAGCAAATATTTTAGGATCTCTGCTGAAACTATTTAACTTTGCTAGTATAGTGAGAAAGCACCCACAAACAATGTGTAATTGAATGGCCATTGCTATGTTTCAGTAAAAGTTTATTTACAAATTAGGCTACAGGTTAGATTTGAACTGGAGACCATAGTTTGCCAACCCTCTCTGCTGTCACAGGACGGGAACTGGCGTAACTTGGAGAATTTTAGGATCTTGAGTTCTTAGTTTCTTCTTTATGGTATATTTTTTCCTCAAATTTGCTTTGTCATGAAAATCCCTTGGATTGTTCCTTTCCTGCAGAGTCTGATACAGTAGTTCCAGTGGGTCAAAGGAATATGTGAATGTTATGAAATTGGCAATATTTAGCTGTTTTTAGCCTACAAAACCAGCATTTTATGTGCTTCAACCTGTTGTATTTTTCACAAGAATCCAGGTGAGTATTTTGTTTTCACAATATAAGGAAACATCATTTTGGACAATGTTTTCTGAATTTCTTTATAATGAGAATATTGGGGATATTTGTTTATTAACCAGATTAAAAGGATTCTGCTCTATTAATTTTTATTCTTAATGATTTAGTTGGAGCCCACGTATACATATCTTTAACAGACAAATCAGGTAGTAGCTATGAGAGAACTTTGAGAAACACTGTTTTAGTATTGTCTTTATATTGCTGGTCTTCAGCACCTCTTATTCTTAATTTCTCATCCTTCAGGTTTCAGAAATGTAGAGGAAATGTAGTAGGAAATTACTCCACTTTTTTAGATGTTTTTAATCTCAGATCCCTTAAATGGATAGGTTGGAAGAAAGGACATGTAATTTTTGATATCTTTGTGGACTAAGAAAGCACATCAAATGTCTTTTATTCTTTATTAGTAGTTTCGATTAGGGTAACTGTATAATTTCTTTGTACTTATTTTTAGAAATCTCTAAATTAGAGTTAATTGTAGTATTGAATAGGTGCGGTGTAAGGATTAAGTGAAGCAAAGCCAGTGTATAGTAATTATTCAATAACCAGTAGCTATAGTTATGTTGAAAAATCTTTTGATTTGGTTCCTTTGTTGTTTGTGAGTACAGTTATGGAAAGGATGTGTAATATACTAAAATACAAGAAATAGTTCACTCATCCATTGTTATTTTTTAAGGTTTTCTATTTGAAAGAATGTTTAGTTTTTTTTTTGTTTTTTTTTTTTAAAGATTTATTTATTTATTTATTTCACAGAGGGAGAGAGATCACAAGGAGGCAGAGAGGCAGGCAGAGAGAGAGGGGGAAGCAGGCTCCCTGCTGAGCAGAGAGCCCGATGCGGGCCTCGATCCCAGGACCCTGAGATCATGACCTGAGCCGAAAGCAGAGGCTTTAACCCACTGAGCCACCCAGGCGCCCAAGAATGTTTAGTTTTTAATCTAGTTACAATTTCTGTTAGCATTTGGTAATTGATTTTTTTGAAAACATAGTTTCCATATAAATTTTGGAAATTTTCTTCTCCAATTTTGAGACTTCCTGTATCACATTTTACTGCAATTTTTGGTAATTAAATAGAACAAACAAAAAATTAATATAATAGACAAGCATTAAGATTTAATACCTGGTTTCATAGCAGAGGAAAATTTGTTTTTTCTAATATTCTCCTAGGTTCTGTGGCTGGGGCCTTGTAAATTGAAGTGCCAAAGACAAATTAACAGGAGATAACTGTACAAGTTTATTTAATACAATCTTACATGACATGGGAACCTCCATAAAGAAATAAAGACCCCAAGAAAGTTAAACCTGAGCATTTTTATTTTTTTATTATTTTTTAAAGATTTTATTTATTTATTTGTCAGAGAGAGTACAAGGAGGGGGAGCGGCAGGCAGAGGGAGAAGCAGGCTCCCCACTGAGCAAGGAGCCCAAAGCAGGACTTGATCCCAGAACCCTGAGATCATGACCTGAGGTGAAAGCAGACACTTAACTGACTGAGCCACCCAGGCTTCCCAAACTTGAGCATTTTTATACTAGGTTTGATAAAGAGTAAAAAGTCATAGAAAAATATGATAGAAAAAAGGGTAGGAGCTAAGGGTAGTAAACTGGGGGCAATTTAGCAAGACCTAGTCATTTGGATTCTTTTTGTCATCCATCTATCTTCAGAAATAAGGAAGCTCCCGGAAGCTCCCTTTTTTCAGGGTATAAGGTAGGTATTTCTCACAAGAAGTTCTTACCACTTGCTTGAGCGGGAAAGGAGGAAGTCAGAGAATTCTTTCTGCACCTGCCATTTCTCAAATTACTTTAACTTAAAATACTTAGTATGTCAAGGTGCCAGAATTTGGGATATTGTGTTCTGAACCCCGTCAGTTTCATTATGACATATTTGCTTTAGATCTTTTAAATTTGGGGGAGAAAGGTACAAATAAAGCTAAGCTTCAGTTTCTCTGTCATACTTCCCTTCCTTTTCCTCCTCTAAAAGTTAACATTTTACGGACTTTACCATGTTTTTACCCTTGCCTTCATGAGCCCATACTTGTTCAGTATTTAGTTTTAGTTCTTAAACCCCCCAAAATACTGTTTTTGTTTAAATTTTTAGTGATGTACTCACATATTTACAGATTTTTTGTTTACCTTTTGCTGCTTTCCTTACCTCCTTCATGTGTTCAATTTGCTTATTTGAACTTTATTAATTGTCAAGTATAAACTTTAGTAATATTTGTTTTTCTGAAAATTTTTATTACACCATAATTTGTGAGTAATATTTCAGCACTATGTAAAATTCTGTAGCAGTTGTTTTCCCTGAAGAAATTATTCCATTGTCCTTAATATGTAGTGTTTCTTACAAGATGTCTAATGTTAGTTGAATTATTGATATTTTGTAGATCATCTATCTTTTTGCTTTATTTTTGTTTTTGTTTTTTACCAAAACTTGTTGCTCTTATTTAGCATATGGCTGTCACTAGCCAACTGCTTCTCCCTGTGGGGGTCTTTTCCTTTGCCTTGTGGGGTTGGTATAGTTCATAAAAGCCTCTTTTTGCCTAAAAAGATACTTGGAATATATCTTGGAAGGATACTTCCATAAAACACCTGTCAGGTAAAACCATTAATATGAATAATCTCTTTCAGAGTCAGTAGTTTAACTTATGTTATTATTTTTCTGGACAGCAAACAAAGTTCAAGTAGCTTAGTTTTCTGCCAGTGATTTGGGAGTGCAAGTAATATGTGTCACTTCCTGGCTGAGATGGTTAAGAAGAAGATGGGCTTTGCCATCTCTTTTCTCTTTTAGCCATAGGAGAAAATATTAAGATTTTTGTCATTGACAGAACCACATGTGTGAGGAGATTGGGTTTATGAATTATCACTGGAAGGAAATCTGTCATTTGAGACAGTTCCATGATTAAAAAAGAAAGCTAATAATAAAATAAAATAAAGTAAAATAAAATAAAATAAAATAGAAAACTTATGTTGTTTTAAGTTAGTGAAAATTTTGGAATTATTTGTTGATACCAACTAGCATTACCTTAATACATAAAGACCCATTTGCCATCACTATCTTTGAAAAACTTTTATACTTCTACTCAAAATATTTTTCCAGAACCCAGACCTTATCATAGAAGTATATATATCTAGAAACCTGTTGTAAAGTTTAAAAATAAAAATACTATCATAATAAATATCGACAAGAAGTCAGACTGTTTGAATAGTCTACGTAAAATAGTCCTTTGTGTTTAGGACAAGGTAGAAGAGTTCATTTTAGTTAAAAGTGAGTAAGATTTAAATATGAATGTATTAAAATATCCAAAAATATAATTTTTAAAAAGTACGCAACATTTAAAGAATTGGTTTAATGTTTAAGATTAACTTTGAACTGGAATACATTTAAAATGAAAGAAATTTATATCTGGGTTTAATTAAGATTAAGAAATTGAAGATTTATGTTTGTTTTCCTCATGTCACATGATTCTTTTTTGTAGGGCACCAGCATTTGATCACACTAGACTTTTTATTTGAGTGTTAGTATATTACATCTCCAGATCACAAGAATGTTTTAAAATATTCCCTGCATTCATTTAGAGGAAAATTGGTAATGATAGATTGTTACAAGACACCCACTCTCATTCTGCTTGGGCAGAGCAGAAAAATACTGTGGTCTTGGCACCTGTAGGGGAGGAAAAATTTTTACTCTACCTTTGAAGGTTCTTTTGGCTGGTCTATTAATTAAATTGACATAAAACAGATTACAGGAGAAAAACAAATTTAATTGTATGTATACAGGAGCCCCATAAGAATATGAGACCCACAGGCAGTCAGGGTTATATGCCATCCTGAGCTAAGGAGAAGAGGGTAGGAGTCTGAGATTTCAAAGAGCAGGAACACAATTCACAGGAAGATAAACAAGGAAAACATGTTTGTCATGCTTTACAGATACAGTGGGACACAGAGAGAAATTTGCTCTCCAGGCCCTGCTAAGCTCCCCCACCCCCTTGGTTTATTACCAAACCTAGCCATACTTTTTAATAGTTATCTCTGATGTTAGTTCTCTTCCAGGAACAGGACCTCTATCTAAATTCTTTTAGGAAGTTAAGGGGGAGGTAAAAGTTCTTGAATCTTTTCAGTGTTGAGTGACTTCAGCTCAAAGCGATCCACATGCCAAAGTAGCACATTTTGGCAGGGAAGACTTGTTCTGAACCCCTTTGCACCTTAAAAATAGAAAAAAAGAAACAGGAAAGTGCAAGGAGAAAAGAATCAAGGGCAAGAAAGTGGAAATAAAGCCAAGAGCATATCATTTAATCACATACCAGTGAGATTTTGCATGTGTGAATTCTGTAGAAACAGTGAGAAAACTATTTTCCCTTGTTTAAGACATTAATGCTTTAGAACTGAAAACAAATCTTTTTGGTGCAGAGGGGGAGATAATTTTCTTACTGGCCAGAGAATTTGGAAAATAATTAAATGGAGATAAACCAAGGTTTTCAGGTATAATTAGCTAGCATTTTGGTTATATTATGGGCTAAGATCATCAAATTATTTTTTATAGTCTACTTCAAAGTTTATCTACTTTTATTTTTTTTTCCCAATTAAGTCTCATCTCTTGACCTCCAATTTAGGAGTCGGTTTATAATGTTAATTATTTGTTTATATAGTTCATTTTAAAATGAGTATTTTAAAGCAAATTTTATTATTAATAAGGATATATTTATGAAATCATAATAAACACTATGTGAAAGGTGATTTTACATATAATATTGTGATTTTAAATAACCTTTTAAAATGAAAATATTGCATTAAGATAGCTGTATTTTTTAAAGATTTGTTTATTTTAGAGAGAGAGTCTGAGCAGGAGGGGGAGTGGGGGAGAGAGTCGGAGAGAGAATCTCAAGTAGACTCCATGCTGAGTGGGGAACTTGACTTGGGGCTTGATCTCACAACCCTAAAATCATGACCTGGGCAAAACCAAGATTGGATGCTTAACGAATTGCCCCACCCAGGCACCCCACTGTCTGTATTTTTAAGCTTATTTTTTTAGTATAGAAAAAAATTGTTTTCTGGGTGCCTGGGTGGCTCAGTGGGTTGGGGCCTCTGCTTTCGGCTCAGGTCGTGATCTCGGCGTCCTGGGATTGAGGCCCGCATCGGGCTCTCTGCTCAGCAGGGAGCCTGCTTCCTCCTCTCCCTGTCTCTCTGCCTGCCTCTCTGCCTACTTGTAATCTCTCTCTCTGTGTCAAATAAATTAAAAAAAAAAAAGAAAAGAAAAAAATTGTTTTGAATTGAAGTTTGTCTCTCTACCTAAGAAAATTCTTACTGAGGTCTATGTTAATATATAATGGCTGATGATTAATATGGAAGATATGATTAAAAAACCCAGACTAAAGTGGAAAAAAGTATTGACATTACTTTCTGAAGAGTTTCATCATATTTTACAAAACAAGTCTGTTTTTTTTCCTGATATTATTCACTACAAAAGCTGAATATAATTATCAGGATACTTTTTGAAAATTTGGTGGTCAATGTTTTTGTTTGTTTGTGAGAAAATTTATCATAAAGCAGGATGGCCCCTAGAACTTTATGTATTTGGATGAGGAGTTAGCACCTAAACAGCATTCCTCATTAAGTTCATGCTGGAACTTTCCAAAAATCTCAAAAGATACTGGTCTTTATATCTAGTAAACTCTGATTAACTTTTTGTCTTTAAAGCATTATTTCTGACAGATAGGGGTTATGCCCCTATGCCTGTTATTATTCTTGCTGCACTAGTTTGGTGTGTAAAGGTAGGAGCTATTGGGGGAACTTTTTCTTTTACCAATTGTTTCCTACACAGAAGCTTCTTATGGATGATCAGTGTATATATTTAAGAGGATGATCATAGAGCAAATGTCAGTGAATATGGAAAAGAGGGATAGTGAGGCTCGATAAATATAGATCCAAGCATAGAGCAAGGTGAGACAAAGGCCACCAAAGCAACGTAACTAAATACAGATCAAAAACAACAGGAGGCTTTCTGTGCCGATAGCACTCTTGCAAACAAGGTGAATGTGTCCTAAAACTCAGTGTATTTTCTGTAAGAACTGTGGCAAGCGCCAACCCCACAAAGTGACACAGTACAAGAAAGGCAAAGATTCTCTTTATTCCCAGGGAGAGCAGTGTTATGACAGGAAGTAGAGTTGCTATGGTGGGCAGACTAAGCTGATTTTCTGGAAAAAGGCTAAAACTACAAAGATTGTGCTGGGGCTTGAATATGTTGAGCCCAACTGCAGATCTAAGAGAATGTTGGCAGTTAAGAGATGCAAACATTTTGAACTGGGAGAAGATAAGAAGAGAAAGGGCCAAGTGATCCATTTCTAAACTTAATCTTCTGTTATATTATAAGGATAATAAAATCTGGAGGTTATGTCACTTCCTTTGGTTGCATTTGGTTTTTTAAGAGGGAATAAACTTTAAGAGGTGCCATCAATAAAATTCCCCTTGTGGGGCAATTTATGCTTAAAAAAAAAAAAAAGCCAACAGGAGGAAGAGGCCATTTTATATGTCTATAATCATACATAATATCACATAAATATGCATATAATCATTGATATCGTGTGGTGTGTCTGGGTATTGATGAGTATGGGTAAGACATCTCTCAGCTAAACTATAGTCAGGCTCCTCTAATCTCCCTTCTCTCCTAGGTCTCAGTGTTGGGCTCATCTTTGACATGCTCGCATAGCGCAGTATTCTCAAGAATCCTGTTGTGAGATTAGAGAGAATCCCCCCAACGCTTGATATTTGATCAAGTTCCTTATCCCCCATTCTTGATATCTGCACATCTTGGTTAGCCCTTAGCAGAATTCTATTCTATCAATCTAGCAAGAATCTCCCCCTACCCTTGATGTCGCATATTAATTTTCATATCAACCAGTCTCTTCAACCTGCATCCCTGGCTGTAAATCCTTGCTTGTTCATGTACTGAAGTTGAGCTGATCTCTTTACCCCATTGCAACAATCTTGTCATCTATCACAATGGTCTTGAACAAAGTCTTTCTTACTATTTTAATGAATGTCAGAATAATTTTGTCCTTAGCAGTATACATACACGCACTTAAACCCACATAATGTCATTGGGCTTATCCAATCAACTAAAGGCCTTAGATTAAATACTACAGTTTCCCCAAAAAGAAAAAATTCTTCTTTAATAATGTAACAGAAATCCTGCCTGATTTTCCAACCTGACTGCTGCCCTAAGGATTTCCTATTTGATAGCTCCTACAGTGTGAGCCAATTCTTAAAATCAATCAACATCAACCCCCTACCCCCCACTCCTCTGCCTCTCTCTCTCCTCCTACTTTCTCTTTTGCTTTCTCTTTCTTCTTACCACTCTCCATGTATCCTACTGGTTCTGTTTCTGTAGAGAATGCAGTTTGTAAATTGTATTTATTTACTTGTCTTTGAGATAGCCATAGCTTTTTAAGGATGCTTAAGTGCTTTGTTGTGCTTTTCTATACATGTTCTGTGTTACTTGTCTTTTGGAGTTTTGTCTAGCAATATAGTCCTCGAAAGTACTAAAAATCTGTATTTGCATCTACCACTCTTATTAAGCTCTATCACTTTAGAAAAGTGTTGTTTAGATGTTGCAAATGCTTTCTATAAATCATATGATTGATAGATTGATTTAGGTAGATAGTGAGGAATTCTGGTTGTCATCTTTACTGCATAGCTCCAAAAAATACTATAATTATATCAAAGTAGTCAAAGTTTAGTTTTCTCATAAATTCAGAAGTTCATCCAGTCACAATTCATCACTTTCTTGGTAATTATTTTTTATACTATAATTTATATGCATATTATATAAAAAGTAGCTATCAAAATGTAAATTTTAAAAGAATTAGTAGCAGGTATTACCAGCTCTTTTTTCTTTTTACTGAACTTTATGCGCAATGGTTATGAAATAATAAAGACACTAATCTTATTACTTTTGTAAGAGGGCATTATTATTTGAATCCATTCTTAGTACACCATCAGGATCACTTGAGTCTCATTCTCATAAAATAGGCAGAAAAAAAGTATGCCTTGAGGCCATTTATCTGCCAGGAAAAACACATTTTTATTACCTGCTAATTATTGTCCCAAATGTATGTAGAGATATGTTAGCATATTGTGGCTAGCCATAAAATTGTTTTTCTCTCACCACATACTTCACTTTTCTTTATTCTCCACATATAGTAAATTTAAGAAAATGAATAAAGAAGGAAAATTTTAAATTGAAATGACTACACAGAAAATAAGAAGCTTTTACCTTCCGTTTCTCTTGAATGCATTCTTTGAGAGAAAGCACACATCATCATGCTCATTTAAAACGATGTACGTAATGTCCACATTAGGAAAGCCGTGGCAAGAATAGTCCTACTCATTATCCTACTCATTGCTTGGGGAAATAATTTGTAATGATAAGGAGAAATTAGAACTTCTTAACTTCTGTTGAATTATTTTTTCTGTAATTCCTGTTTGTTGTTGCTGTTGTTGTTTTTGTTTTACTTTTTACCTTCACTAAGCTCTATCAGTACAAAGATGACTCTTTTGACAAAGGATACAGTTAAAGGAGAACAAAAGCCTTAGAGTAGTGAAAAGATGGCGGTTGTGCACCAGCCTCCTGATTTTAGTATGTACAGAATTGCCTGTTTAGGTGAATTGTGATCAAGGAATTTGCAAATGAAAACAGTGAAACATTTTCTGTTATCTGTTGAGGCATTTTAAAACAATAATCTGAATACCATAGACTACAAATGGATAAGTACCCTTAAATTTGAAAAAGAACATTTCACAAACTGGTAATTATAATGATGGTTCTTTTAATGATTTCAGAATAAGTTGTTAAAGAAAGAATGGTAACTTCCAGAAATGGGATTGATTTGCTAAGAAAATATTGTCAGGCTAAACTTGTCCTTTTAGGGGACAGATAGTAAGGAAAATGGAGCAGGAAAGTTATCTAAACTTTAATAAACTAAGTCTCTCACAAGATCAATTTATAAACAAAAGTTTGAAATATCTGAGAGGCAAAGGCATTAGATAAATTGATTAAATGAGCATACCAAATATGTAAATATATGGATTGATATCCACTTAAAAGAAAGATCTGTAGTAAGATGTCACAGGGTACTATCTTCATCTTCATTCTGCTCAGTATTGTCAGTGGTTTGGATGAAAATACTGAAAACATTTTCACTTTTGATATGACATGAAGTTGTATTTAAAGTATTTTAAAAGGCTGAAGTTGTGTATTATATCCAAAGTGAAATTCAAAAGTAATAAATATTAGTGGCTTAAACTTAAATTTTAACTTCAGCATTTGTACAGGGTTAGTGACCAAACTTAGTTATACCACATGTATTTAACATTTTTAGGAGTGTTATTAAACAGTAAGTTTTAAAAATAATGTAATTTATTTGGGCTCTCTGCTCAGCAGGGAGCCTGCTTCTCCCTCTCTCTCTGCCTGCCTCTCTGCCTACTTGTGATCTCTTTCTCTCTGTCAAATAAATAAATAAAATCTTTTTTTAAAAAAGGAGGGGGATGCCTGGGTGGCTCAGTAGGTTAAGCCTCTGCCTTCGGCTCAGGTCATGATCTCAGGGTCCTGCGATCGAGCCCCTCATCAGGCTCTGCTCAGCAGGGAGCCGGCTTCCTCCTCCTCTCTCTGCCTGCTTCTCTGCCTATTCGTGATCTCTCTCTCTGTCAAATAAATAAATAAAATCTTTAAAAAAAATAATGTAATTTTAGTCTGATATAATTGAAGTTAGTTTTCTAAAAATCTGAAAAGAGGAGAGTCCCAGTCTAATTTGAATTCATACAACATTACTCCCTTTGATACTGCTGTCATGAAAGAATAATGTGACATTGATATGAAATCAGGTGTATTAGACCATTTCTACCTATAAAAATGGCTATTTCATATGGTTCATCTTAATAAAAGGGATAGCAAATGAGCAGTATTCCTTGAGGTAGCAAATTTCTTTTCTGTGGAGTAACCTAGTCATAACATGGACAATAATTTAATGGACAGTATATCTTACCTATCTGTATATCTACATATATACATACATAGTGTGTGGAGGGGTTTCAAGCATTGGATGAATAGTCAGATTAAGTGTCTTTTAAATTCATTTCCAACCCCAAGATTTTGTGATTCTAGAAATTGAGTTTTGCATTTACTATGCATTTGCTAAATCGGGGTCCAGATAGACATGGACATGACTGTAATTGACATTGTGTTGACATGTTAAGACAATATTTTATGGAGTGGTGGACCGTTTACTCCAGTGCTTAATGGGAATTTTTTTAAAAAACTATTTCTGTCTTTACATTGACAACCTTTTCTTTTTAAACAAGGTTTTATGTCTGTAAACCAAAATCTTGGATATTTTTCTTCAGACAGATTTTAAACATCTACTCTAGATAAAATTAATGCTTTGGGTAGAATTAATTTCTTGTGAAATACTTTTTATTAACTTTCCGATGAAGTATTGAAAGTAGATAGTGGAAATGATAGTAAAGTAACTACTTATTATAGAAAAGTTATCTTGAATATGATTTTCTACCCACTAAATTTCTTTTCTTTGCTCAGAGATGTTTATATATTGTTTTAAATGATAATAACTATAACGGAAAAAGGAAACATGGGGAAGGTCTTTAAAAAGCGATCTTCATAATCCGTTCTCTTAAATAAGGAATTTGATAATTCAGGTCGGAAAACTATTCATTATTTTTGGAACCCTGAGATTAAAACTCATGAATCACAAGTTTGATGTTAGATGAAGTGTAGTTTTATTATCTGGACTCTTAAAGCATTGTTTCAGTGGCCAAAAGGTTATCTGAATCAAACTCTGAAATAGTATTCTGCATTTAAATTCTCCACCATTTGAAGTACTTCCAAGATCTGTTTCAAGAAACAGTTATTTGTTAAGTATCTTGAAATTTTTTTCATAGATGCTTATGAGTTTTCCATCTACCCTTACTGTGTCTTAACTGTTGTAAAGCCTGTAACACTTTAGTAGTATCATGGCAATGACAGGAAGTAAATAAGTAATTGAAGTGAGGATTAAAGTTCAGATTATAAATTACCAGGTTTACTATAAGTGGCTGTCAAAAAAAGCATGTACAATTACATTATAGAATATGTACGTGCTCTAAACATTTTACCATATTAACTCATTTAGTATTTATATTTTACTTTAGATATTACTGGAATGAAAGAAATAAACTGCCTCAAACAGATCTACATGAAGGATTTGTGGTTGTGCCCAAAATAGTAGTATTGTCAGCTCTCTTCACATTAGAAGGAGGGCCTGGAGTAAATAGAAGTCTCTGGAGTGCCAGCAGCCTCCAGCTATTCCAGAGCAGCTTCTTCTGTTTACACTACTGTGCGGTACTACCCATTTTCATTTTTCTCCCTAAAATGAGCCCCTTTTCCTAGTAGCATATACTTGAGGAGTTCAGCTTCTGGTAAAAACGTGTGATTTCTCAGGCTTGACCGTAGGTGATTATAAAAGCTTTACCTGTCAGGCCTCACAGGAAAAAATCTACACTCCCCACACTAGACTTGGTACACAGCCAGTGCATTGTAGTCTTTGGGAGGAGTTGCGTTCAAGTGTTCAGATCCCCCGGCTAACTGTGTGGACTTCACATATTCTCATTTCTAGCCCAGGCACCTTCTTTCCTAGGTTTTCTTCTCCGAGGTCTTGAGCACCTGTCTTCTTTCGGTGCTTCTGCCTAAGCCTCCTTCTTAGGAGGAGGAGGAAAACTTAAAAATAGCTTTCCCCACTCTGACTCAGTTATTCAGTACTTTTCCATTCCTCATCCCCCGTCCCCAAGATCCTAAAATACCGAGGACTCCTGAAGCAGGGAGTTTCCTTTACCTCTGCTCTGATTCATGTGGCCTTCACCTTGTGTGCAGTTTCTTGAGGAAAGGGAGTGGGCAGGGGAGGGAGGAAAGAGAGGAATCAGCACATTCTCTGGTTTTAGCCACTTGCTTATACTATCACAATAAGTGATTAAAACCTCTGTTACTTTCATTTTGGCTGTTGCTGCTTAATCAGCATCCCCCATACCTGAGACTGACTCTCTGTAGATAAGTTGAGTTCCTGACAACACTACGGCCATAGTTCTCAAAATAGAGTCCTTGGGTTAGCACTACCTCAAACTACTGAATCAGAAATTCTGTTCTTAGGCCTATGAATCTCTAACAAATCCTCCAGGTGATTCTGATACATGCAAAAGTTTGAGAACCATTAATAGTGTTCCCATTACATTGTTTTGTGGGCTTCTTTATCATAGATTAAGTTCCCATATACCTGGGTCTGTCTCTGAGCTTTCTATTTTCCTGGATTAAACCGTTCTTTTATTCTTGCATAAATATCGTAGTATTTTTATGCTATGTTTTATTATAATGTGATATATTTTAATATGTGATATGGAAAATCTCTCATTCTTCCTTGATTTTTTCTTTCTTTCAATACTTAAATATTTCCATCCACTCTTTTTTTTCTTTTTTTTAGCTTGCATGGTTTCAGAAGAGAAGTCTACTGTAATTCTTTTCTTTTTCGACTTATAAAGTGGTTTTTTTTTTTTCTTCTGGCTTTTTTTTTTTGAGATTTCTATTTGATTTTTTGTCATTTGAACATGATACATGGAGGTTGGAGCTTTCCTTTTCCTTTTTTTATTTGATATTTATAATCCTTGGTGTACTCTCTGATTTTGTGTTTGTCATTAATTTTAGAAAATTGGTGATTATTACTTCAAATACATTCAAATACTTCTTCATTCTGTCTTCTCCTTTTGGTATTTCAATTACACATATGTTATGCCTTTTAAAACGGTCTCATAGTTCTTGGCTGTTCTAGTTTGTGTTTTTGTTTTACTTTACCTTTTTTTTTTCTCTCCTCTTTACACTTCCATCTGGAAAGTTTGTATCAGCCTGTCTTCATGGTGATGATTCTTTCGCTTAGGTTGAGTCTACTGATTGAGTCTACTGATTAAAGACATTCTTCTTTTCTTTCTGTTTCTAACATTTCCTTTTGTTTCTTTCTTAGAGTTCCCATCTGCCCAGTATTCACCTATCCTTGCATGTTACCTACTTTTTAAATTAGGTTCCTCAACATAGTAATAATTAATTAATTAATAATTTTTATTTTAAATTTCCAGCCTGTTAATTCCAAAGTCTCTGTCATATCTGAAACTGGTTCCAATGCTGTTTTTGTTCCTTTAGACTTTTTAGCCTTTTAGCATACCTTATAATTTTTTGTTAAAGGATTAACATGTTGTATCATGTAATAGGAATTGAGGTAAATAGACATTTAGTGGGAGGTTTTGTTAATTTGGCTAGGAATGAATAGCTGTGTTTAATGTTCTCTGTTTCTGTATGTTGCCAGATGGTTCAGATTCCTTAAAAGTCCTTGTTTTTCTCTCCCCTGTTGTCTTTGGCTTCCCTAAGGACTCCTTCTTAGGTAGAGTCTGTATCTTAATAGCTCTTTCAGCTATTACCCACTGTCAATAAACTATAGCCCTATTGGTTTGCTGATGAGGTATTGGGGAGGGAAAGCATTCTATAATCTTAGTCTCAGTCTTTTATCAGTCTTTTAGATAATCTCAGTCTTTTAGAGGATCTGTGAACTTCATAAGTGTTTGTTGGCTTTTCTCCCTTCCTTTATGTAAGACAAGAAGACTAAAGGAGGCTGGAAATGTGGTAATGTCTTCCCTCAGGTGGAACATTTTATAAGACTTTGATAAAGTCTTTTCACATAAAGAAAAGCCTTTGTTGGAACCCTCCTCCACCGTTGGTGGGAATGCAAGCTGGTGCAGCCACTCTGGAAAACAGTATGGAGGTTCCTCAAAAAGTTGAAAATAGAGCTACCCTATGACCCAGCTATCGCACTACTGGGTATTTACCCTAAAGATAAAAAGGTAGTGATCCTCAGGGGCCCATGCACCCGAATGTTTATAGCAGCGATGTCCACAATAGCCAAACTATGGAAAGAACCTAGATGTCCATCAACAGATGAATGGATAAAGAAGATGTGGTGTATATATATATATATACAATGGGATACTATGCAGCTATCAAAAGAAATGAAATCTTGCCATTTGCAACGACGTGGATGGAACTAGAGGGTATTATGCTGAGCGAAATAAGTCAATCAGAGAAAGACAATTATCATATGATCTCTCTGATATGAGGAACTTGAGGGGCAGAGTGGGGAGTCATGGGGGGTAGGGAGGGAAAAATAATGAAACAGGATGGGATGGGGAAGGAGACAAACCATAAGAGACTCCTAATCTCACAGAACAAACTGAGGGTTACTGGGGGGGTGGGAGGGTAGGGATAGGGTGGCTGGGTTATGGACATTAGGGAGGGTTTGTGCTATGGTGAATGCTGTGAAAGGTGTAAGCCTGATTCACAGACCTGTACCCCTGGGGCAAATAATAATAAAAAAAAGAAAAAACTAAATAAAAGCCCTTGTTATGGAGAATGCTAAGGGCCTATTTCACAGTGGCTACTTTTTCTATTCCCCTTGCCAGAGCCATGGGGGAAATTTTTTTGATTCTTCACACTGAGATTCTGATGGGTTTCTTGGGGAAAACCCCTATAGAAGTGTGGGGAACCCCCTAGGACATCAGCTCCTAAGTGTGCCCACTCCCATACTCATTTTCACTCAGCTTCTAGCAGTTTGTCAAGTTTAGCATTTAAGGGTTCCTACCAGTGTATGTCTCCAGGAGTTTCCACTATAGGTAAGAAGATCTTGGCTGTGACTCAATAGATTTGCCTGTCACTGTAGATTTTGGGGTGGCAGTTTGCCTTGTGACTATTCTTTAATGAAATTAAGGCATTGATCTTTAGTTTGTTTAGCATTTTTCTTGTTTTAAAAATTAGAGTGATGATTTCCAAGCTCTTTACAAATGTCACGCTGAAACCAAAAGTGTGAATATGTTTTCATTATTGACTTTAGCAAATTTGTTTTAGTGATCAAACCTTTTCTTAGATTAAAAGCTTCTACTGAAGACTTTGCTAACAATTAAGACCAATAAAGGTATAGTGACTCTTGTCCAGGTTGGTATGGGGATGTCTAGTACTCTGTTGGACAGAATTTGAAAACTCTTTGTCCCAACTAGTAAACTAAACAGAACTAGGGCTGTACCCTTTGGAACACTATTGTTTGTCAAGCATTTTTTTCTAATGTTACTACTTGGTATTGTATTTTTGCTATATTATGTGTTCATTTATGATCATTCACAGTGTTTACTGTGTGCCCTCATGTACTTCATAGAAATATAGTTTATTTTATTTCATTTTATTTTAAGATTTTGTTTATTGCAGAGAGAGAGAGAGGAGGGAGAGAACACAAGCATGAGCAGGGGGAGGGGCAGAGGGAGAAGAAGACTTCCCGCTGAGCAGGGAGCCTGATGCAGGGCTTGATCCCGGGATCCTGGGATCATGACCTGAGCCGAAGGCAGATGCTTAACCAATTGAGCCACCCAGGTGCCCCAATATAGTTTATTTTAGAGGGAAAAAAGCGTACATTGTATTTTAAAATATGTGCTTTATGTTACTCTAGAAAGGAAAATGTTTTGAAGAAATTCCCCTTCTTATCTAGAGAATGTTTATCTTGCACAAAGAAGAGAAAGAGAAGAGGCATTATCTTTTTATTTTCTACATTGTTTGCCTAGATGGATGTATAATCTTTTAAGAAAATATGTCAAAGGTGTTTGATGTGATCACTTCATTTACTATCTAAAAGATAGTAATGACATGCTAATCTTTCCCAAGATGTTATTAACCAATTTTTATTTTGTGATAATTATAAGGTTTGTGTGAGAAAATTGTCAGGCCTTTCTTAAGTCTTCTTACAACTTCAGAATCTTAAGACTCTCAGCTAAATCTTGAGGAAGGGGCTGGTGTCTGATATATAATTCTTTTTATTGACTTTCCAATTTCTGTCATATATATGCTTCTGACCTGTGTTTCAACTGAACCAGTAATTTAGTCCATTACTGGTCTGTGTAAATCTTACCCACAGCTATTTCCCAAGGTGGTTTTGGGTCTAACGAGTGGTTGGTGTTGATGTCCAGCAGGAAATCTTGCAAACCAGATGATTGGTGTGGTTCAAACTGTAACCTTGTTAAAGCATTGGTCAGGTTGCACTTAGGAGAGTTATTTAATTAGTTTCCCAAAAATATTTGTGTACAATTTTTAGGTGACCACTACTTTTTTTTTCTTTCATCATGGTTCAGAAAAAGACAGTTGCCTGTTGTTATCAGAGTCAGATATTAATCCTGTACTTTTTTCTTTAAGTTACCTTTGGGCAGTCATTTTAATAACTGCTAGAACTTCTCTTGAACACTAGTATCTATAATGATAACGTAAACTTAAATTAAGACTTTTCACTGTACTAAGTACTGTACTAGAAAGATTTTTTTTAACATAAGAACTTTCTCCAGCTTCAAGAAACAAAAAGTCTTATTATGTAAGCCATAAAAAATGAATTATAATACAGTATAATAGATAATACACTAGTGATGGGAACAAAATACTCTGAGGTTACAGATAAGAGAGTAAGCAATTCTTCCTGAGGTTTCAGGGAAGAATTAAGAAGGTGTAACATTGTAATGGCATTCGAAAGAGTGGCCTTTTACTGGAGGAGAAAGTAAGGGTATTGTAAGTAGACAAAAATAGTGTGAGTTCAAAATTAGCATAAAGTGTATGTGTATTTTTTTCTTCCAAGTTTACTGAATTAAAATTCATATACAGTAAAATCCATCTATTTTAGATGAACCATTCTTTGAATATTGACAGACTTCAAAAGTTTTACAACCACCTAAGTCAAGATTAAAAAACGTTCTCATGACCTCCCCCAAATTCTGTCATGCCCCTTTATCTGTATATGCATTTTTAAGGATATCCAGTAGAATTTTGAGGGAAAAAATTATTTGGCCTTACTTTGCTGATAATGAATAATTTGATCCTGTATGGTATAATTTACCAAGAATTTTTTTTTCTAGCCTTCCACATTTGGGTTATTTGGATGGGCAAGTTAATTTAGGAAACGCTTTTATGAAAGTTAATCACTTAAAAATTTACAAACATGTATTGTTTTTAATTAACTTACAATACCTATTACCACTAATAAGGAGAAATGATAGAATTTAAAGCTATAATATTAAATACACTGCCTTTTTTTGTGGTTTTATAAAGGCCAGGTTATGATAATAGACTAAACTGATGATTTTAAAATGAGATGATGGAAATAGAACAATTGGATGAAATAGCTAAAATGAGTATTGTGATATACACACAACACACTTAATGAAAATAGTATCTAAATACATAGGATTTATTCTGTCAGTCATTCTCAGCACACCCGTGTGTAATTTGCAAAAAGCAATATATTCGGTACCCTAAAGAAGCCCACAGTCTGGAATGAGAATCTGATTTCTAATATTATATTTACATAAAACATTATTAGCAAAAACATAGATTCCATTGAATTTGCTATAAAGAAACTGTGTGTATACTTAGAAAGAAACCTAAGATGATGTGTATAGATTCCATTAAATCTCTCTATATGAAAATATTATTAGAATTCACTGTTTAAAGGATAATGAATTCCATTATAGGATAGGTACTCCTCTAGTGATTTCTACTGTAATGAAGTACATATTTAAGTGTTGCAGTAAAAATTATTTTATATGCCTCTATTTTTCTGTGAAAGAGAAATGCTCATGCCAGGGGTGTCCTGTAGTTTCTGAGCCCTATAGTTGACTGTGACAGATATGTGTGTCTAATTAGCATAAAATCATATTTAAATTACAAAAAATTTTCCAATTATGAGATTTTTAAATTTCTCTTAATTATTGATTCCTGATTATTACATTGTGGCCAGAGAGTGATGTTTTTAAGACACTGAATATTTGAAATGTAATGATTACCCACTATTTGCAAATTTTTATAAATGTTTTATGTATGCTTGAAGAATTGTATATTTTCCACTATTGGTATAGTGTTACATATATATCCATTAATCAAGCATGTTATATTCAAATTTTATGTCACCATGCTGATTTTCCACTGCTTGACCTGCTGATTATTGAAAGAAATGCATTAAAATCTCATACTATAATAAAGGACTGCCAGTTTTTCTTTGCAGTGCTGTTGGTTTTTGCTTTATATGTTATGAGGTTATGTTGTTATGTGCATATAAATTTAAATTTGTTCTATAGTACTGGTATCATTTTGTAGTGGTCTTTATTCTAGGAATTCCTTTTGCCTGAAGTCTGTTGTTGATATTAATATGACTAAGTTTTGGGGCACCTGAGTGGCTCAGTGGGTTAAAGCCTCTGCCTTTGGCTCAGGTCATGATCTTAGGTCCTGGGATCAAGCCTCCCTGCTGAGCAGGGAGCCTGCTTCCTCCTCTCTCTCTCTGCCTGCCTCTCTGCCTACTTGTGATCTGATCTCTCTGTGTCAAATAAATAAATAAAGTCTTTTAAAAAAATATGACTAAATTTTGTCTTGGTTGGAATTTGCCTAATTCTCTTTACCATTCCTTAATTATCAGTCTTTTGGGGTTTCAGTTTATCTCTAATAAGCTGCATATAGCTGGATTTTTATTGTTAATATGGCATAACAATCTTTTTGTCTTAATTAGGCTGTATTTTTTAGAGATATTTTATATTCATGGCAAAACTGAGTAGAAAGTATGGAGAGTTCCCATATATCTCCTGCACCACACATGCACAATCTTCCCTAGCATCAACATCCCACAACACAGTTGTACATTTGCTACCATCAACATTCCATACCAATGGTATCTATATTGATACATCATTGCCATCAGAAGTCTACAATTTACGTTAGGATTCATTTTTGGTGTTTTACATTCTTTAGGTTTAAACAAATATAAAATGACATGTGTCTACCACTGTAGTATCATTCAGAATGGTTTCACTGCCCTAAAATTCCTGTGTGTTTCACCTTTTCATCCTCTCTTCCACTCTAGCCCTAGTAACCACTAACCTTTTTACTGCCTCCGTAGTTTTGCCTTTTCCAGAATGTCATATAGTTGGAATACTACAGTGTATAGCTTTTTCAAATTGACTTCTTTCACTTGGTTGTATGCCTTTAAATGTCCCCCATGTCTTTTCATGGCTTGATAATACATCTCCTTTTGCACTGAATAATATTTTAGTGTCTGAATGAAGCACAGTTTATTTATACATTCAGCTACTGAAGGATATCTTGTTTGTCTCCAAGTTTTGGTAGTTACGAATAAAGCTGCTGTAAATATCTTTGTGCCGGTTTTATGTGGGCATACATTTTCAGCTCATTTGGGTAAATAGCAAAGGATGAGATTGCTGGATTGAATGGTAAGAGTATTTTTAGTTTTATAAAAAACTGCCAAACTGTCTCCCAAATTGGCTGTACCATTCCCACCAGTAATGAATGAGAATTCCTGTTGCTCCACAGCCTCGCCAATATTTCATGTTCAGTGTTTGGGATTTTGACCATTCTAATAAGCGTGTAATGATATCTTGTTTTCTTTTGTAATCCTCAAATGACATATGATGTTGAGCACTTTTTCATATGCTTATTTGCCATCTGTGTTTTTGGTCAAGTGTCTCTTTTGATGTTTTGCCTATTTTTCAATCACCTTCTTCATATTCTCATTTTTGAGTTTTAAGAGTTCTTTATATATTTTGCTTAACAGTCCTATCAGATGTGTCTTTTGCAAATATTTTCTTTTAATATAAAGGTTGTTTTCTCATTTTCTAGATACTCTCTTTCTCAGAGTAGACGTTTTAATTTTAATGAAGTCCAGCTTAATGTTCTTTCGTGGATTTAAGTCACCGTCAGACTCAGAGTTTTCTAGGTTTTCTCTTATGTCATCTTCTAGGAAATTCATAAATTTTGTATTTTACATTTGGGTTTGTGATCCATTTTGAGTTAATTTATGTGAAGTGGGTAAGGTCTAAGTCTAGATTTGTATTTTTACACATGAATGTTCAGTTGTGCTGGAACCATTTGTTGAAAAGACTTTGTTGTATTCTCTTTGCTTCTTTCTCAAAGATCAGTTGACTCCAGTTATAAAGGTTTATTTCTGAGCTCCCTGTTCTGTTCTATTTTTTAAATATTTATTTATTCATTAGATGGGAGAGGCAGAGGACAAGGGAGAGAGGGAATCCCAACCAGACTCCCTGCTGATCACGGAGCCCAATGCAGTGGTCAGTCTTGACCTGAGCCAAAATCAAGAGTCAGACACCAAACCAGCAGAGCCACCCAGGCTCTGTTCTTTTGCCAACAACCACACTCTCATGATTACTGTAGTTTTATAGTAAGTCTTGAAGTCAGATAATGTCAGTACTCCAACTTTGCTTTCTCTCCTTCAAGATTGTGTTGGCAATTTTGAGTTTTTGTCTTTCTATATAATTCTTAGAATTGTTTGTTAATATCTGCAAAATAACTTGCTGAGACTTTCATTGAAATCAAGTTGGGAAGAACTGACATCTTAATAACATTGAGTCTTCGGGAATATATTCCCATTTAATTTTTCTTTGATATCTTTTGGCAGAGTTTTGTAGTTTTCTTCATAATGCTTATTTATATATTTTGTTAGATTTATGCCAAATATTCGATTTTGGGCTGTTAATGTAAATTATAATGTGATTTTAATTTTGAATTCCACTTGCTAGTTGCTGTATGGGAAAGGGATTGATTTTGTACATTAACCTTATGTCCCTCAACCTTACTGTAACCATTTATTAGTTTCAGGAATTGTTTGGTCAGTGTTTTTGCATTTTCTACATAGATAATCATGTTATATGTAGACAAAGACAACTTTAATGTCCTCTTCCAGTCTGTATACCTTTATTTCCTTTCCTTAGCCTATTGCATTAGCTAGGACTTCCAGTATATTGTTGAAAAGCAGTGGTGCGATGTAACGTCCTTCCCTTATTCCTGATCTTACCTGGAAAACTTCTGAAAAAAAGTTACTCATTTTTGTAGGCTTTTTGTAGATGTTCTTAATCAGATTGACAAAATTCCTCTCTATTCTTAGATGCAGAGAAGTTTTATAATGAATGGCTATTGAATTTTGTCAAATGGTTTTTCTGATCATTTGTTGATATGATTTTTTTTCTTTAGTATGTTGATGTGATGGATTACATTGATTTTGAATGTTCAGTCAGCTTTATATACCTGACATAAAGTCCCACTCGCTTGTGTAATTCCTTCTACACATTTGAACATTTTAATTTGGTAATATTCTGTTGAGGAATTTTGTATCTACTTTTTTTAATGTCTTTTTCTGGTTTGGTATTAGGGTAATGCTAACATTAGAAAATAACTTAGGAAGTACTCTCCTCTTGCTACCATCTCCTGGAAGAGATGGTAGATAATGTATAATTTATTTCTTAAATGTTTGGTAGAAATTATAATTGAATAAATCAGGGCTTGTTGCTTTCTATTTTGGAAAGATTCTATTTATTTTTTAACTTATTTAAATTCAATTAGTTAACATATACCATATCATTAGTTTCAGATATAGAGTTCAGTAATTCATCAGTTGCACATACCGCCTAGTACTCATTACATCATGTGTTCTCCTTAATGCCCATCACCCTGTTACCCCATCCCCCCCACCTCCCTCCCCTCCAGCAGCACTCCGTTTGTTTCCTAGAGTTAAGAGTCTCCTATGGTTTGTCTCCCTCTCTGATTTCATCTTAGTTTATTTTTCCCTATCTTACCCCCATGATCCTCTGCTCTGTTTCTTAAATTTTACATATGAGTGGAACCATATAATTACCTTTCTCTGATCGACTTATTTCACTCACATAATACTCTCCAGTTCCGTCCACATCATTGTAAATGGTAAGATTGTATCCTTTTTGATGGGTGGTTAATATATATTGTGTATATATAGCACATCTTCTTCATCCATTCTTCTGTCGACGGACATCTGGGCTCTTTCCATAGTTTGGCTGTTGCAGACACTGCTTCTGTAAACATTGGAATACAGATGCCCCTTCAGATCACAGTGTTTGTATCCCTTGGGTAAATACGTAGTAGTGCAGTTGCTGAATCGTAGGGTCGCTCTATTTTTAACATCTTGAGGAACCTCCATACTGTTTTCCAAGTGGCTATACCAGCTTGCATTCCCATCAACAGTGTAAGAGAGTTCCACTTTCTCTGAATCCTCACCAACATTTGTTGTTTCCTGACTTGTTAATTTTAAGCATTCTGACTGGGGGAAAGATTATATTTAGATTGTCTGTTTTTTCTTGAGTTTTGACAAATTGTGTCTTTCAAGGAATTGGTCCATTTCATCTAGCTTATCAGATTTATTGACATTGAGTTGTTCCTGATATTCCTTTATTATTTTTTTTTAATGTCCATGGAATCTCTATTGATGTCCCCTCTTTCATTTCTGATATTAGTGAATTGTCTCCTCATTCTTTTTCTCTTAGTTAACCTGGCTAGAGGCTTATCTACTAGATAGATCTTTTCAAGGACCCAGCTTTTGTTTGTTTATTTTCTCCATTGATTTGTGGAGGGAAAAAAATTCTGCCTTGTCTGTAATTAATATGATTAGTGTTAGCATGGTATATCTTTTTCTATCCCTTTATTTTAATCTACTTCTGCTTTTAAAGTGAGTTTCTTTAGGACAATATATAGTGTGTCTCTTATTTTGACTCTGTCAGTATTTGTCTTTTAATTAGTGTATTTCAATCATTGACATTTGATTATCTATTTAGTTGGATTAATGTATACTATATTTGCTGCTGTATTCTATTTGTTGCCCTTGTTCTTTGTTCCTATTTTTGTCTAACTCACTTTTTCTGCTTTTTATGGCTTGAACTGAGCATTTTTATATCCTCTCCTCTCTTCACATACCATTTGTACCTCTTCTTTCACCATTTTTTATTGGTTGCTCTAGACTGTGTAATATCATTTACAGTTAACTCATGTCTACTTTTAAATAACTGTATGCTTTTTCACATGCAGTATATGTACCTTATAATAAGAAAATATTTCTAATTATTTTCCCTTGTCCTATGTATCATTCTTGTCATTCGTTTCATTTATATGTAAAAGGATATCACATATATGTGTGTGTATGAATACATAGAGACTATACACATATATCCATATATACATATAAAAACATATGTAATAAAATGCATTACTGTTGTTACTGGCTTGAGCAAACAGTTATCTGTTATCAGATCAGTCAAGAAAAAGAAAAATAAGTATTTATTTTACTTTTAGTTATTCCTTCTCTGATGTTCTTACTTTATGTAGAGCTGAGTCTGACCTATATAATTTTTCTTTACCTTGAGGAACTTTTTTTAAAAAACATTTCTTTCAAGTCAGGTCTAGTGGCAACATATTACCTCAATTTTTGTTTGTTTGAGAAAGTCTCTATTTCTCCCTTGTTTTGGTAAGATAATCTCAAAACATAATTTTAAGTTTGTGGGGTTTTTTCTCATTACTTTAAATATTTCACTTTATTCTCTTCTATTTACATGGTTTCTGAGGAGAAGTTGGATGTAGTTCTTGTCTTTGCTCCTCTATTAGTTAGATGTTCCAGCAGCCCACCCCTGGCTTCTTTCAGAAGTTTCTCTTTACCTTTGTTTTATATCAGTTAGAATTAATATGCATAGGTTTCATTTTGGGGGGAATTTGCCCTTTTTGTTGCTCTCTCAGTCTTCCTGGATTTGTTGCTTAGTGTCATTAATTTGGAGAAATTCTTAGTCATTATTGCTTGAAATATTCCTTCTGTTTCTTTCTCATTTTCTTCTCCTTCTGGTGTTTTCATTAAACGTACAATACACCTTTGTAGTAGTCCTACAATTCTTGGATAATTCTCTTCATGTTTTCTTTTTTAGTCTCTCTCTCTTTATTTCCTGTTTGCTCTCTAATTTTGGAAGTTTCTATTGACATATTATTGGTACTGAGTTGTATGAGTTCCTTATATATTTTGGATATTACCTCTTATCAGATGTATGGTTTACAAATATTTTCTCCCATTCTGTAGGTTTCCTTTTTGTTTTCATTTGTTTCTTTTGTTGTACCTAACTTTCGGTCTTTTGTAGTCCCACTTTTTTTTGGTTTGTGCTGTTGGTGCCATTAAAAAAAAAAAGTCATTTCTAAGACTAATCATGTTAAGTAGCTTTTTCCCTAAATTTTCTTCTAGAATTTCTTAAGGTGTCAGGTATTCCATTTTAGTTTTTAATCCATTTTTAGTTAATTTTTTGTGAATGGTATATGTTAAGGGTCCAGTTTTATTCTTGTGCATGTGAATATCCAGTTTTCCCAATACCATTTATTGAAGAGACTGTCCTTTCTCCACTGAGTGTTCTTAGCTTCTCTGTCAAATATTAGATAATCATTATATAGATACGTTTATTTTGGGGCTCTTGATTCTATTCCATTGGTCTCTGTGCCTATTTTATGCCATTAGCATTGATTACTGTAGCTTTGTAGTGTATAGTTTGAAAACAGAAAGTGTGATGCCCCCCTTCCCCCCTTTTGCGCTTTTTTTTTTTTTTTTGGTATTGTTTTGACTACTCAGGGTCTTTTGTGGTTCCATACAAATTTTAGAATGTTTTTCTGTTTTTATGAAAAATGCCATGGAATTTTATTTTTAATACATAATTTTTTTTTAAGATTTTATTTATTTATTTGACACAGAGATCACAAGTAGGAAGAGAGGCAGACAGAGAGAGAGGAGGAAGCAGGTTCCCCGCCGAGCAGGGAGCCCGATGCGGGGCTCGATCCCAGGACCCTGAGATCATGACCGGAGTCGAAGGCAGAGGCTTTAACCCACTGAGCCACCCAGGCGCCCCTCCATGGAGTTTTGATAGGGATTGCTTTAAATCTGTTGATGGCTTTGGATAGCATGGACATTTTAACAATATTAACTCTACCAATTCATGAACATGGGATTTTTTTTTGTGTCTTCTTCAAGTTCTTTCATCAGTGTGTTATAATTTGTGTACGTATAGTTCATGTTGTTTAAGTTTATTTCTAAGTATTTTATTGCTCTTGATGCTGTTGTAATTGGAATTGTTTTATTTCTTTTTTAGATAGTTCCTTGTTAGTGTCCTGCAGCACAACTTAGTTTTGTATATTTGTTTTATATCTTGCAACTTTACTGATTTCATTTTTTTTAAAGATTTTATTTATTTATTTGAGAGAGAGAGAGAGAGAGAGAGAGAGAGAGAGCATAGGATAGTGAGAGGCAGAAGCAAACTCCCCACTCAGCAGGGAGCTTGATAAAGGGCTGGATCCCAGGACTCTCTAGGATGACCTGAGCTGGAGGCAGACACTTAACCAACTGAGCCACCAGGCACCTCTTTATTGATTTCATTTATTCTAACATTTTTGGTGGCATTTTAGGATTTTCTAGATGTAAGTTTATGTCATCTGCAAGCAGTGATAATTTTTCTTCCTCCTTTCCAATTTAGATGCCTTTTACTTATTTTTATTTCCTAATTGTTCTGGCTAGAACTTCCACTATTATGTTGAATAGAAGGACTGAAAGCCTTGTCTTATTTCTGATCCTAGAGGAAAGCTTTCAGCCTTTCACCACTGGATGTAATGTTAGCCATGAGCTTGTTATATACAGTCTTTATTATGTTGAGTTATGTTTCTTCTATATTCACATTGTCATGTGTTTATCATGTTTATCATGATAGTTTTTATCATGTGTTTATAAGAGAACATTTATTATATTTTATCATGATATGCGTTTATCATGTTTATCATAATATGTTTATCATGAAGAGATGTTGAATTTTATTAGATGTCTTTCTACATCTATTGAGATGAAATTTAAAGTGGATAACAATGGAAAGTCCTCTGTAGGTGTGTTCTTGGTAAACTGTTTTTTTTTTATAATAATAAACATTTTTTTTATTCTTGTAGAGTAGTTTTGCTACACATGTAATTCTGAGTTAATAACAATTACTATTTTTATAGGTGATTAATCATTTCTTTATGGCTGCTGATACAGAATCTCTTTTTGCTTTGAGTTCTGCTTTTTCACCATAATATTACTTGTGTGAAATTTAAAAAAATTTATGTTATGTATTGAATTTTAATATGGAATATTGCTTTTCTCTTATTTCCCTTCAGAACTCTAATTTAATATGTTAAACCTTCTTGATCTATCATCAATGTCTCTTATACTTCTCTAGCATATTTTTAATAATTTTGTCTGTGTTCTTTCTTGTGTAATCTCTTCACATCTGTCTTACTGTCCTTACTTTTCTGCCTATAATGAAGCTTAAGCCAAATATTGAGCTTTAATTTTCAATTAATGTGTATTTCATCTTCATAGTCCCTATGATTTTTTCCAAGCATATATGTTCATTTTATGTCTTATCTCTTACTCATACTTTTGACACTTTAAAAAATATATTAAATGTACCTTTTTTCAAATAATTTATATTGAGTCATTCTGGTTTCTGGTGTTTTGTTTTGTTTTTTTTTTAGGTCTGATTGTGCACAGCTTTCTTCTCACATTCGTGGTACCTTGTTTCCTTGAATATTTTGTGTTTTATGTTTGTGAGATCATTTTCATTGGAATCTTAATTGTGATAATTCTTTTTTTTTTTAAACATTTTTTTTAAAGATTTTATTTATTTATTTGACACAGAGAGAGAGATTGCAAGTAGGCAGAGAGGCAGGCAGAGACACAGGGAGAGGAGGAAGCAGGCTCCCTGCTGAGCAGAGAGCCCGATGCGGGCCTCGATCCCAGGATGCTGAGATCCTGACCTGAGCCGAAAGCAGAGGCTTTAACCCACTGAGCCACCCAGGAGCCCTGTGATAATTCTTTGATGCTTAGGTTTTAGGTCAGTTCTTCCATGGAATAATTGTTTTGCTTCTAACAGTCCCTTCAGGGGCAAAGTTTTAATTGTGGGTTTTGAGATACATTGTGTGTGGGAATTTTTTCCCCAAACCTGCAAAAATGTAGCATGCGATTATGAATTATCAGGGAACCTCCCCTCCCCACTCCCCCCTCACTCCAACTCAAAGCAAAAACCTTACAGATTCTCTTGGCTTTGTGGGTTTTTTCAAGTTTACCAACTTAGAATGTTATGTTTCAGGCCTTGTTGTTTTATGAGTGTCCTAAGTTTCCCCTTTTCAGCCTCTAGGTTTTGTTTCTGTTTGTAAGAATGGCCCGTTAAAAACAAAACTCTATCTAAGCATTTTTCAGATCTCCTAAGAACAGGTAATGTATTCAAACCTTGTTTATCTCCATGAATTTGTGCTTTTTATCAGTTTTGCCTACTTACATAACTGTCTTATCAGCTCAGTCGTATTTAAAGGGATGTTTTGTATTTTTTATCCAACATTTTTGTACTGAGTTTTCCATGGTATATTTGGATCATGTAACTAGAAAAGTATAAAATTCACTTTTATTTATTCCTTTGTTTTATGTAAATGTAAAAAATTTATGTGTTATTAATGAGCTTTAATAATTATATTCATTCTTCTTTTAAAATTGTTAAAATCACCAAATAGCCTGGCCATACAATGATAGTTTAAACTACCCCTTCCCAAATCATACCTCTCAGAGTAAAAATCTAAGATATTCTATAGAAAAACATGTTAATGAAACACTTTTAGGAAGTCATGTGTACTTTATTCCTATCCAGTGGTTTATTTTTATTTATTTATTTATTTTATTTATTTTTTTCCCCATCTAGTGGTTTAAAATACCCATCATTTTAATTAAAGGTTCTACCCAAACATACACAGCTTTTAATCAATCTCTTTTGATCCATGAAACTCTTTTGAGAGTATCTATCAAATGTGTAGAGAAATATGGAAATGGTGGTGTAGCAAATAAATGTAGAAGAAAATAACATTTTGAAATGAATTTGGAGATAAATTAGATTGGAAAAAAAATATGTCAGGGCTAGATTATGGAAGGTCTTAATTCCAAATGACTGATAATATCATACCATAGACCAATAGGGTCAGATTTGAGGGCTAACATTAAATAGTTACCCAAAAAAATATACCTAATCCAGACTTTCCCCTATGCCTATGTTTTTCTGTACCTTGGAAAATTTAACAAAAAAAAAGATAATTTACTTGTGAAAAATCTTCATTTTCACAGCTTTTCAATTTTTTTTCTAAAATATAGATGAAATGTATGTTAGATTATTTAATTATTTTTAAGTATTTTAAGCACGAACATTTTAAACACAGTATTTTAAGTCCACCATTTCTTCCGTATAGATCAGTTATGATATTCCTACTGCCATTTCATGAAGTTCTGTTTTTTGTCTTTTGAATTTTATTAGAATGGTAGTAAATTTAAAAAGAAAAGTATTCTATCCACCAGTTTCCCAATAAAATAGTGTTCTTTTTCTTATGATCCCTTTCAATATTTATTCAAGTATTTATAATATTACACAGTTATAATAATGATGATGGCTTTAAATAATCTTATGGTTTTCTTCAAGTAATTGTATTTTATAAACATAATTCTATATCGATGCATAGTTTTATGCTTAAGAACCATATGATACTCCTTTTCGTTGACATACTATGGTTTCTTATACTGAACCCATTTGTTGGACATTTTTAATGTATTGGCTTTTGTACTTTCATAAGGAATTTTACTGTATACATCTTCATGTATATTGTTTTTATTCTTTTGCATTATAAGCAGTTTCCTACTGTTGTACAAGATGTGTTTTTGAAAATATGCTATTACTGATTAATAAGCTTATCCAATGTAAGGGTTTTCATTCCCCAGACTTCTAAAAATTATGAGATCAGTAATTATACCTGACCTTAATTTATTCATTTTTTAATATACCTTATCTTTATAGATTACTCAATTTTAGTATTTCAGTATTAGAGAGTTTGTGTAGACTGTCCTTAGTTCAGGGAGTATGCAGTTAAGGGCAACAATTCATTCATTTCAACAAATTTAATGATTTCCATTTTATCATAATTGCATTTGTTTGATAAAACATATGTTGCTATCACTTATGTCAACACTTAACTTTTTCCAGTATTTTATATATATAATATACATGTGTGTATTGTATATATGTATGTATATAGATGTGTGCATATGCACACACATACACACAGACATAACATATGGATAAAACTGAATTTTTGACTTAGGAAACACAATGCAAACAGTAAGAGCTGTGCTCCTGAGATTGATTTTTGTCTAGCTGATCTTCATTCTACAGTGAATCAGAATATTCTTTTGTCAACTTTTTTCTCAGTAAAGTCTTATTCTAACCAGTTTAGGGATATTACTGTGCAGAGTATAAAAGTGGAGGTAATACTCATCGACAAGCATGAGAAATTGAGAGCTAACTATATAGTATTTTCTGATGATAAATTTTAGGAGTAGGAAGCACAGACCAGACTTAAGGACAGTTACTATGGTATCAAATTGGCTCCTGAAAAGTACTACAACAGTTGTATTATGCTTTTTGGGAAGTGTGTAAAAATATGTTTCTTTTTTTCCTTTTTGGCTAAGGGGATTATCTTATATACATGTGTCATTTATTTCATATGTCCATTTGAAGGGCACTATTATGTTGAAGCAAGCTTATTCTATTGTGCTTAGGCAAATGGAAGAAATAATAGGGTTCAGATGCATTTTCAAAAGCTATTTTACTTGAAAATGGTGAAGCAGAAATATTCTACTTAAACTTAGGATTGGGACATATCTTTGGCATTTAATAATATGTACACTATCCAAATATAGAAACCTCATTATGGAAATATAAACCAGTCTTACCCTTTTTTATGCTGATGTATCTCTCAGTTTTTGTCTCATTCATTTGTATTTCTCCCTTAAAGCAAAGGCGAATAACTTCTTTGCTTACATTTTTTCATGCCTATTAGAAGTATATCAAATAAATCTAGTGTAGCTTTTATTATAATTTTATTTTATTCACTTTAAGAAGTTTATTGATATTATTGAACTTGTGGTAACTGCTTTGAGTATATTTAATCTCATAGTTTATCTTTTTTAGTTTTCTTTCTAAACAATATTTAATGTGTTGGTTCATGAATGGGTGAAATGTCTCTGACTCACTTTACATGAAGACATTTGTTAAATTTATTCAGTGTCTGTAAAGTCATGTTAAATGGTGGAATATACGAACTCGTGCTTTAAGACTTTCCTACCAGACCACTTGATCTTGTTCAATGTTTGTGCTTTACAGAAAGTGAAAGATGATACTTCTTGAGTTTGCATTTCAGAATATATACACACACACATGCACACATACCACATATAAAATAAGGTGAATTTTGTGTCATAAATAGATAACTGTGTACCTGAACATGAGCTTCTATGACTCTTAGTCTAAAATTTAATATATAAAACACTGTCCATGTGTGAGTGTGATTAAATCTCTTTACAATATCTCTTGTGACTAACATTCCAAGAAAGAAGAGGTTTTTAAATATTTTTTATAGGAATCACATAGTTTGAATAGGTTACCAGATAACCTCCATATTTATATTTGTGTCTGCATCAAACATTTTTCACTTGGAAGAGCTTCTTCCAAAAGGAGGAAATAGCATAATCTGTTTCTGAATGCCTTTTGTTTTAGGCTGAATTTCAAAGGACTGTCCTTGAGACCCTTGCATTAAGCATCTACCCTATAAAATTAATAGACCTGTTTAGTTTGCATTTATTTAATATTGTAAAAAAATCCCTAAAATTTCAATTTTTACGAATCTGTCAACAGAATATTTTAAGTAAGCAAAATGTAGTAAACTCTTCACAGTTCTTAGATGAGATTTCCTTGTATAGATTTCAGTTAATTTTCCTAGTGCCTTTTAAAATGCTGTAAGGGTATGGCTTGAAATTTTGATGAAAGTTCCTCTGTGTTTAGTTATAAATACTTGGATAAGAATCTTATGATTGCATGTTGCCAATTGGTTCAGCTTTGTCTCTGAGTTATATAAAAATGTGTCCAGAACATCTCCACCCAGGAATGGTCAGCTAGTAAGGTGTAGAAGAAAGTATTTACCATTCTTCATACCATAAAAATCATGTAAGCCATTTCTAGGGTGCTGGTACTTTTCAACAACTAAGGAATTCTATATTGAGGCCGAAGGCGGTAGTAATACAAACAGTCCCCAGATATGCTTTATACTTTATTTTAGGTAGAATTAAGGAAGGATGGAATCTTTTTGGCCAAGCTGTTTCTTAACATTATAATTTCTAGTTTACAGTGATTTAAAGTCATCCAGAGAAGAAAGTCATTTGATCCAAAAAGGAAAGTCATCCCTATTTTTGCAGAATCTCAGACAATGAACAAACCTCAAGTCCAATGCACTTTCTACTACAGTCCTATAAAGGCTGCAAAAAGGGGCGCCTGGGTGGCTCAGTGGGTTGAAGCCTCTGCCTTCAGCTCAGGTCATGATCTCAGGGTCCTGGGATCGAGGCCCGCATCAGGCTCTCTGCTCAGCAGGGAGTCTGTTTCCTCCTCTCTCTGCCTGCCTCTCTGCCTACTTGTAATCTCTCTCTCTGTCAAATAAACAAATGAAATCTTTAAAAAAATTTTAAAAAAAGGCTGCAAAAAGAGCTCTAATCATTTTCCTATTTGTGCAGATAATACTAGTAATAGTTGAAAAGGTGCAGTAGTCAGGGTATCAGAAGTAGAAGTAGCATTTATAAAATATTCAACATACTTAGAGAAATGGAAAAAAATCACAATGAGATACCATTTCCAATTACTAAGATGATTATAATAATAATTAGAAAAAAGGAAATAAATATATAGAGAATGTATAAAAATTAGAACCCTTGCACATTGCTGTTGGGAATATAAAATGGTAGAGTAATTTTAGAAAGCAGTTTGATGGTTCCTCAAAAAATTAAACATAAAATTACCAAGTAAAAGTGTGACCAAGTAGTTCTACTAGTAGGTATATACTCAAAAGAATTGAAAACAGGGACTCAAATACATTTTTACATATGAATATTCATAGCAGCATATTCAAATAGTCAAAAGGTGGAAGCAATCCAAGTGTCCATCAACAAATGAATAGATAAAACAAAAGTGGTATATGTACACAATGGAATATCATGAACCATAAACAGGAATGATACTCGGGTACATACTACCACATAGGCGAGGCTTGAAAACATTATGCTAAGTGAAATTAGCTAAACAAAAAGATGACTTCTATTTGATTCCACTTACGTGAAATATCTAGAGTGGGCAAATTCTTAGAGACAGAAAGTATGTTGGAAGTTACCAGGAGCTGGGATGAGGGGCAGTCGTTGCTTAATGGACACAGAATTTTTGTCGGGGATTATGAAAAAATCAAACAATGGTGATGGCTCCACAGCACTGTGAATAAAATTAATGCCACTTGTCTACTTTAAAAAGGTTAAAATAGAAATTTTTTGTTGCGGGGCACCTGGGTGGCTCTGTTGGTTAAGCCTCCAGCTCTTGATTTTGGCTCAGGTCATGATCTCACAGTTGTGGGATCAAGCCTTCAGGTCTCTGTGCTGAGCTCGGAGTCTGCTTCAGATTCTTTCTCTCTCTCCCTTCCCCTCTGCTCTACCCCACTTGCGTGCTTTCTCTCAAATAAATAAATAAAGTCTTTAAAAAGGAAGAAAAGACATTTTTTTGTTGCACATATATTTTACCACAATGGAAAAATGGAAGTAGAAGTAGCAGTTGTAGTTGTGTAATAGTATCTTATACATTGCTCAGTGTTCATCATGAGAAGTGTACTCTATAGTTACAGTTTTTGTATTCTAACTTTTCATTTAAAATTTGTGTGTTGTATTTTTATTTTTTTATTTTTATTATTTATTTTTTTTTATTTATTTATTTATTTTTATTTATTTATTTTTATTTCTTTCCATTTATTCATTTTTATTTATTTATTTATTTCCAAAGCATTTTTGGCACTTTCTGCCTAAAAAGTTATTTTGCAGTGAGAGGAAAAATTAGCTGTTAATGCAACCCTTGAAGATTTTTATTTCTTATAAAATAGTTCTATACATGAAATGTAAGAAATTGATTCTTGGATTGTCTACTGGACAATAATATTCATGAGGACACCATCCGTAGAAGTTAGTACAGTATCTTGTGTTGGTAGGCAACAAGCAAATATTTCTTGTATGAATGGTTGAAAAAAAGCATGAATTTATATATTTATAGATAGATATAGAAATTATGTATAACTTATAAATTTATATATAAGGGTAAACTTTAATGTAGGTCAATTTGATATAAAAATAAGATATTAAAATATATAGTTGAATTTCTACCTTAAAGATTGATCATCTAAACAATTTTCAAAAAGGAATAATAGAAAATGAACATCCACAGGATTTGTTTAAATTTTCTATCAAAGTTCATAACTCGAACAACTAAAGATTATGAACACTTATAATAGGTGTGATGCTTTATCAAAAACATTTTTTGTATATGATCAGTTAATCATCAGAACAACCCTATAAAATGAATTCTAATCCTCATTTTTTCAGATCATACTGAATTTCAGGTTTAAAAAGTTGTCAGATACCACACGACTAGAGTGGAGCTAACAAGGAGAGCTAGAATTTGAATCCATGTTTCTCTGTCTTGGATCCATAGTTGGTACTGTTACCCATTGTGCTCAAAGTATAGCAGCATGGTCATGGTCACATCTTAGAGAGAGGGCTTAGTCTCACTCAAGTCTAGAAATAGGAAAGACAGCAGTCATGTTGCGAACAAATATACATTGCAATCGTGATTTATATTGAAATAAGAAAACAATTTGAAAATTTCAAAATGGAATGTCTAGAACTACTGCTTTTAGTCTTGGATCTTTTTTCTCTAGATTCAGGTACTCTGACAGGAGTAAAGTCCTGCTTGTAAGGTCTACTAGTTAGCAATTAAATGGAAATGGAAATTAAAATGGAAATTAGAAATGGAAAATAAACAGGTATGGATTATAAAAATTAACACTGTATTTTAGTGAAAGATAGTTTTGAAATTATTATTGAAAAGGAGTGTGGATGTTCCTCCTGAGGCCTTTACTTTTGAGCGGCAACTAATCTTTTATATGAAAAGAAATTCCTTTTCAGAAGTGAACTTTATCATACTTGTATCAGCTGTTTGATAGAAAGTCTAGTTAACATTTTTGAGTACCAAATACATTACCTGCATCATTTAATTTTCATAACTGTGGAGTTGGCATTATTAGCCTTACATAATAAGAAAAAGCAGAGGTTTAGAAAAATGTAAGTTGTATCTTTCATAAGGGAAGAACTAGTGATTAATTTCAGATCTGTCTGATTCCACTGCCTATGTTTGAGTCAAACATGATAACCACTTCACTATGGAAATAAGATTCCAGTGTCCATATTAATTCTAATGAGATATATTGCCTCCCTGGGAGATACCCCTGAAATATAAATGGAACAGAAGAATACCTTTTTTTCATCTTACATAAATACCATAATACAGGTTTTTTCTTTAAGATTTTATTTATTTATTTGACAGAGAGAGAGAGAGATTACAAGCAGGCAGAGAGGCAGGCAGAGAGAGAGGAGGAAGCAGGCTCCCCGCTGAGCAGGGAGCCTGATGCGGGCCTCGATCCAAGGACCCTGAGATCATGACCTGAGCCGAAAGCTCAGAGAGGCTTTAACCCACTGAGCCACCCAGGCGCCCTCTTTCCTCATTTTTAAAAATTATGGAAGAGTTATTAATTCAGATCTTTACTATACACCCTAGCAGGACAAAAGAGTAATCAAACCTACTAATCTGACCTCATAAAGCAGGAACTAAAAACTGGGAGATAAACCCAAAATCCATCTTACAGTTAGCTTTTTCCCCACACCCTCTTCACCCATATCCTACCAGTGAGAAGATTGGAGAATTTTTTTTCTAGGCCAAAAGAGCAGCTTAAGAGATAACGGTGCTATATAGACCTGACATTTGAAAGTTGCCACCATGACCATGAAAAAGCCAGCTATTTGCAGTTCCTGTGAGGCTTCCCCACATACACAGAATTTTCTACCAGCATTTTTATGTCTGAGATTTTAGTATGCATGGATTGAAAAAGTGACCAGACGCTGGAGAAACATCTTAAATGAGGAAATTACTGACTCAAACCGCCCCCACGAAAAAGGAACTTTGAAAAAAAACAGAGATAATGTGGAAATAGAAGGGCCCTTGCCTTCACCCGCCATAACTATAATCAGTGAACTCAAAAAGAAGAGAAAGAACAGAAAAGATGCAACAGAAATTCCCATTTTCAAATAGGGAGAACGATGAAATAAACAGCCATGATTGACTCATAGCAGATACCAAATATTGCTGGTATCCCTGTGCCAACAGTGGCTCATCCAGTCCATGATTCCATTCTCCAGGAGAATCTACCTTGTCCTTTTTCCTACTATTGATAGTCAAGTTATAATTTCAAGGTATTTTCTTTCTGGAATACAGTTTGAGGGCATGCATCAAAATATAAACCATGCTCAGTCATCAGCCTGCCAATACCCTAGGATTATTTCATGAGGCCATAATTGTATAAGTTCCCAAGGTACATGCACAAAAATCAAGATTATTTTAAAAAGGAGGTATTGTAAACATAAATGTGTAAGTGGGACATGGTAAAATATACAGTTAGTGTAATAAAAATAATATCATAATTATGTTTATATAGAAATAATACTGTAGAGTTCAAAAGACTATAGTAGTTATAAACTTATTATATAAAATGTTTACATATAGCTGTATGTTTACATACACAGAGAGCCCTCCAGAAGGATGTTTGCCTGAATGTTATCATTTAGGTGATAGAACTCTGGGTGATTTTTTCACAATCAGCATATGACACTTTTATAAAAATAATATTTTTTGCGTTTCTATTGTTTTTGATTAGCTACTTGTAAATTCTTCATTTTATCAATGAACTTTACTTCTAAGAGTTAACTTCTCTCATGCCATTCATCTTTCTGAGTCTTCTCTCCTTATATTAATATTTTTTTCAGACAATGATCTTATTTTAATATTCTGGAAAAAACCAAAATCAGAAGTATAGATTAGTCAAATTATTTTATTTTAAAGATTTTATTTATTTATTTGTCAGAGAGAGAGGGAGTGAGAGAGAACAAACAGGAGGAGCAGCAGAGGGAGAAGCAGGCTCCCCACTGAGCAGGGAGCCCAGTGCCTGGCTCCATCCCAGGATTCTGAGATGATGACCTGAGCCAAAGGCAGACGCTTAACCAACTGAGCCACCCAGGTGCCCCTGGTCAAATTCTTTTAAAGCCCAATGCAAGTGAGGCCTTAAGTGACGTACAATTTGTAATAAGTAGCTTTGAGTTACTGGGTAACATCTAGGCAGTGCTGAGGCCATGTTTAGCTAGTAGGTAAGTATTACTGTTGATTATGACTATACTAATGATTATTGCTGAAGTGATTCATTTGAGACAGGGCAGTTTACATAACTCCAAGTCTCAGATCACTCATATGAAATGAGGAAGAATATTACCTGATTTAGCAGCTGGTTGTGGGTTTAATGTGGTTTAATGTAAAGCCCTTTTAACAATGTCTGAAACCTTAAAAATGGCCCCAAAATGTTAACTGTTATGACCTATATGTATAAGAAAAGTTAGTAACCTAACTGTATTTACTCAAGTAGTCTGATGATTTTACTTAGAGTATATTTTATGTAGGATACTTCTTTCCAATGGTAATTTCAAGTGTATTCTTGTAGAAGAAAGCTCAAGAATAGTATTCTATTATAGTGTACTGTTAGAATGAAGAAATAATGTTCAGGAATGAATTTTCTAAATACTGCATTGTCATTTTAGCTAACATATCCTCTTTAACTAGTTCTTGGACCACTGGAGAAACTTGGCCTACTTACGATTAATTATTTAATGATTACCATTAGTCTGACTTACTAACATAACAGTTCTTTTTAAGAAGAAATAATTTTCAAAGTTATTAATGACTGAAAATTTTGTTGTTTAGTTTGATTCTTATAGTTTTTATTGGTTTTCTATTTCGTTACGTTTACCCCTACCACAAAGCCTAAATTGAATATTTTTGGTTTCATACGAGAATTGTATTTATCATTTCTAAATCTAATTATTTGCCTGATATAAAATTTTTAAACTTTCTTCTTATGTGTGTATTTTAAGTAGGATTAGGTATTTTTTTTCTGATTCGATGACATTTATGTGTATCTAGACTTACAAAGAATATGAAATTAAAGCCTCAGTACTTAGCATATGATAAGTCTACTGATTTGTGATCTGCTTTTCACAAATTTATATGGTACAAATAATTTTTCATAATCAAGTCATAACTTGTATCACAGTTTGGGTTTTTTTAATGAAAAAGCACATCATGTGATTTTTCTTCTTTTCTTGAAAAATAAATGTAAAAATTAACTTTATAATTAAAAATAGGAATAATAGATTCTCTTAACTAGACATGGCTGTTTGGTCACTTACTCTTTTTTTTTTTTTTTTTAAGATTTATTTATTTATTTCACAGAGGGAGAGAGATCACAAGGAGGCAGAGAGGCAGGCAGAGAGAGAGAGGGGGAAGCAGGCTCCCCGCTGAGCAGAGAGCCCGATGCGGGCCTCGATCCCAGGACCCTGAGATCATGACCTGAGCCGAAAGCAGAGGCTTTAACCCACTGAGCCACCCAGGCGCCCTGGTCACTTACTCTTCATGTGGGCTGCCTCCCTAAAAAAAATTGAACTCAGAACAACTTTGAAAGACATAGATCCATTTTAAAATATTGGGTATAAGTTCAAATAAGTTCATACTTAAAGAAGGCTTCAAAATCAGAGCAATCAGAGAAAATGTTCTTCTTTGCCCTTTAGTAACCGAATGAGAAATCTTTGTAAGTAGAAATATATATTTTCTTTTTGGTTTTGTTTCCTCATAAGAGCATTGTTCCAGAACAAGTATCTGGCTTCCCTCTTTTGAAGATATAGATGCTACAAAAGTTGAATTTTCTTGGAAAACTCTAAATTCCAGGGGCCTAATGCATGATAACTGGCTAATGGTTGTGTGTGCTGCTTTTTTGCTAGCACATTGGAATAAAAGTAAATACATGAATTCTGTATACTGTGACGTTAGCTATCACATAAATTCCTTTCACTGTTTTGATTATTTTCTGAATCTATGGTAAAGTCTTAGAGTGAGAACAGTAATAAACCTTTCAGTTTCTTTAACAGTGCTTTACTAGAAACACAAATAATATGATCGTCGTTCATCAAACATCAGTTATTATTTGATTGCTTCTTTTGCCGCAAACTAATAATTTTAGTGAGTAGTTTTTCTAAATTTAATTTTGATTAAAGACATTTTTTCATTTTCCAATTTGGAGTAGTTGTGCTTAAGTTAGATCTCATGTTATGTACTTTGCTGAGTTTGGGGCCACAAAAAGGTCTTTTGGCTGATTGGAAAAAGGTTAATTCAGTGGTTTTTTTTCTTGTAAGTCTTCGTTTCAGCAATCTACCCATTATTTCCTCTAGTGACTACTTCAGTACAACCAGGCAAATGAATTCCACCAGCTATACTCCTTGTTGATAGATTACTGGTCTCAGAGCCATAATCACAATCCATTTATCTTTCCTTGTAGCATCAGAGGCTCCTTGAAATGCTAGATACAGAGAAGGAACTGTTGAAAGAAAAAATAAAAGAAGCTTTGATTCAGCAATCTCAAGAACAGAAGGTAATACTTTGGTTGCTCAGAGTGTAGAAAGAATGTGTTCTATTACCTCAAATAATTATCTCAAATAATACATTTACTGTCTACCCAACTGTCTTACCATTTACAGGAAATACTGGAAAAATGTTTGGAGGAAGAAAGGCAAAGAAATAAAGAGGCATTAGTATCTGCTGCGAAGGTATTTCTGTCTGTAATAATGGGTTTCTTTGTAAGTAAGTGGAATTTAAAAACTGACTTCATTAGTGGTATAGTCAACCTACTTTTTTGGTGTAAAACCTCATTACAGAAAAATCAAAGAGTTTTTTTCTTTCTTGTTTTTCCTGTTAAACTTAGAATGCTGCTATACATATTATGCTTAAATTTACTTTACACAGAACTGGAATGACATTGAAAATACCACATATTCAGTTTATTATTCTTAAAAGAGAATATATGTTGGAACACTAATAAGTACTTGGTATTTAACAGGTATCATTACAAGTAGTGATGTATATATGTGTATATATTTATAAAGAGATATGCAATTTTTAAGCCAACTTTGAAATACCTCTTCTAAATAGTGTATCCATAGATATTAAATATACATATGCCAACAAATCCATAGCACTAACTTTTGAGATTTGGATTTAAATTTAAATTTAGTAAGGAAATATTTTGAAAGTTTCATATTTGCACATGACTATGCCAGGGTTGGAACTTAAGGGATGACTGTGATTTTGTCTTATAGAATTTACAATCATGTAAGTATTACTTATTACCAATAAGGCATGGCAGAATGCATTAAATTATTATGAGTACATAGATAGTACTTCTGTGCCAGGAGTTTTTAACAATAAATTACTTTTGAAATTAGCTTGAAGGGTGGCTAGTATTCTGAATTGTGAGTCTGAATTTTATTCCACAGGTAAGGACAGACACATCGAAATTTTTGAGTGTAGGTATGACATAATGATAATTTACATTAATTTGGGGGAAATTAGAGGCAAGGAAAAAGTTAATAAGTGTTCAATTGGCAAGTGTCCAAAGTCTGTATAAAAGATAGTGAGTGGCAGAAGTATAGTAGGAGTAGTAGTTTAAAGGAAAGAAATATATAAATTCAAGAAATAGGAGATGGAGTCAGCATATATTTTTGGTGTGGATAATATAGAAGGAGGCCAAGTTGGGAACCCCCAAAGTATTGCCTCAGAAACAGCGTGGAAAGTGGTACTATTTCTTTGGTACAGAGTTTGAGGTCCCTGTGATATATTCAGATGACAAGGCGAGTAGGCAACTGAATCTGCCTGGCAGCTCAGAGGAGAAAGGAATGACCTGAGAATGCTAATATGGTTTGTTTCTTTTTTTCAGCAGACAGATGGTAATGGTAACCATGGAAATTATGGTTACATATAATCACCTCACAGGAGAGTATAGAGTAACAAGTGGTACAAGGCCTGAGCCCTGAAAGAACTCCAAAATTTAAAATCGAGAGAGAGAGTAGGAGGTTCCAAAGAACTGAACAGTATCAGCCATTTAAGTAGAAATAAAAGCAGCGTGCTGTTAGGCAAACCAAGAAAAGGAAAACAGAAATAGTCAACTATGTAGGAGGTCACTTTGCTGTCAAGAAAAATAAGAATTAAAACAAGAAAACAAAACTTGTTATTTGAAGAAAAAAACCATGTTATTTGGATTTAACAAAATGGAGAGCATTGGGAAGCATAGTAAGAGAGTAGTTTCAGGGAAGAATTGTAGAGCAAAACAGGAGTTCAGAAAATGGTAACTCACTTTGATAACTTGTTTCAAATTTGGCTAACTGGAAGAAAGAGGAAAGTGTTAAAAGGCAGGCATCAAAACCGGGAGGACCGTGGACTTTACTGCATCCCAAAGTATGATGGTTTTCTTCAGAGAAATTCTCCCGTTTGAGTTGCAACTGAAGTCAACAGTTTTCATGGAAAACCATTTTACTGAATAACAAGGGTTATGCAGACTTTAGTATTTGGCAGACATTTTCGCCAAAGTAAACAGAGTGAGCCCAGCATCTCCAGAAAACTAACAGTTTTCATTGCCAATGATAAAAGTTGAGCTTTAAAGCAAAATTAGAATTTTGGAAAATTTGTATCTGCTTTCAGATACTTAAAGACTTTTCTGATGTGATTGATGGTGATATTAACAATCGTGAACTTTGTCTTTGTTACGATACAATGAAATGTGTCAACATCTAGAGGAGATGCATAATTTACTGAATCAATATTTTCCAAATAAAAATGCTTAAGAAATTCATGCATAAAAGACTCATTTAAAGTGCAAAAAAAGAAAATGTGGCAGAATACAAAAATTTCGTTGCCACTATGTGATTTTCCTTATTGCAGCTACACCTTAAAAACTATCCCATGTTAAATTTTGGTATGGAATCACCAATATCTACAAAGATCTAAACTGACTAATAAGTCCTCCTCCCTTTTCTACTGCGTATCAGTGTGAGACTGAGTTTTCTTTATGTACTTAAATCAAAAACCATACTACAGATTTAATACAGAAGGCAGATATGAGAGCCTAGCTGTCTTCTAGTAAGTCAAATATAAGAAGGTCCACAGATATACTTCTCACTTCTCCATTTTGGAAAATATAGTTATTTTTTTCATAAAAGATATTATTCATTAATATACAGTGCATTTAATGGTAATATAAAATGAATTAATAAATATTTTTGTTTTGTCTTGGTTTGAGTTTCTAATACGGTGATCATAATGTGTATAACCGGCATAAACAAAAGCTCTTTGAAGTACTCCATAATTTTTAAGAATGTAAAGAGATTCTAAGACCAAATAGTTTAAAAACTGCTGCTTTAAGTTAAGGCTTAGTTTCCATGAAGTTTAGATGTGCCTTGGAAATAATGTATGAATATTTGCACAAAAACAAGTAATTTATTTGATTTTACACCGGTTACTAAATATGCATAAAAACAACAGCGTCAGAACTAAACCCTATAGTCTTTCTTATTCAAGAATTTATGCAGTCACTCATTCAAATATTTTCATTTGAGTCATTATTTGTTTTGAAGCTTGAGAAAGAAGCAATGAAGGATGCAGTTTTAAAAGCCATAGAAGAAGAAAGAAAAAATTTGGAAAAAGCCCATGCCGAAGAAAGGGAGTTATGGAAGACTGAGCATGCAAAAGATCAAGAAAAAGTATCTCAGGCAATTCAAAAAGCTATACAAGAACAAAGGAAAATAAGTCAGGTTAGTAAAATTAACTCTTTGTAAGTACTTTCTTTTTTCTTATTTTTCTCAGAATGAAGTGTCATTATTATTTTATCTTAAAATCACCTTCGTAGACATATCAGTATTATTTTGCCTTTAATAGTAATATTTTAAACTAATAGTTTTTAATGTATCAGTGTGTTTCTCCTTTCTGATACTGAAAATTCAGAACCTACAATTTTATCTTTTTATCATTTTTTAAAAAGTCGGAATCCAAACTTATGTTTAGTTATTGCAACTGCATAAACCTCTGGTTTAATTTTTTTTTCTTTTTTCACAAATACATACATACATATACACACAATCAGTACAAAGTTATATATATATAGGTAGAAAACAGTTTGATTCTATTAATTATGTCTAATTTATGTATCTATATATCTGTAGTTGATACTGATAATTAGTTAGACCTCACAGATAATCCCTGTGGTTTCATAAAAGGTGTTATAGATCAACCACTATGGCCTCCATGCAAAATAACTCTTGTCTACTTATCTGAACAGTTAAAAACTACAGTACTTTCATTTTTCCACAAGTGAATTTGCATGGCTCTATTTTCCATATTTTTAGTCTTTTTGTTACAGAGGCAGTGAGATACCTGACTAAATCTTCCCTTAAAGAAGTATAAAAAGCAAAAAATAACATTTGTAGAAGTCTTTATTTTCTGTAATCAAAGTCTTACATACGCTACCATTGTTTATTCAGTCATGCATTATAAATGTAGCTAAAATAACTAACATTTACCATACTAGAGGATTTTCTTACAATTCATTAGCTAATTTTAATGAAGCCATAAAAATATCAATGCTTTTAATATCCAGGATAAATGTTATACACTTTTTAAAAAAATGTCATTTAAGTTTATTCTCAAGCACATAGTTACCCATTTTATAAAAAATTAAATAGATCTTTATGTAGTATTTGTGGTAAGAACAGTAGTGTAGTGACAGATCTTATTTTATTTCTTTGCTTTTTTCTATTAGAGTAATGATTGTTTTGTAATTCTTCTGTTAGTATCATCATAAACATATTGAGCACGTATTGTATATGTGATGTTTAATTGTCAGTTCAGTGGGCTGGAATTCTATGTTAGTAAGGTCACGATCTTTGGTTAAGTTCTGATTTGGGAGGGTTTACTTAAAACTTTTTGTGGCCACAGACCACTCCTCTAACCTCACATAGATGTGGGCTGTTAGTCACCATGAACTTGGGCAAGAGTGCATGAATAAATCAGCACATGTTCATCACTCCAATAGAAAAGTATATATCATAAAGGGCATACTTCTCTGCTGGTTTGTCAGGAACATTCTTGTCTACAGAAAACACTACAATATATTATATACTTTAACATTTGTTTGCCAGTTTCATAGTACTGTGAAGATAATCCAAGCCTGTCATGAATAAATGCATTGTATTTATTTTCTTTCAAATGTTTACATATTTTAGGTGCATGTGAGAAAGTGAGTATGTGTGTGTGGTATGTGTGTCTTTGTGTGCTTAACTGCTTTGTGGCTAAGAGAATTGAACAGAGAACATACATAGCAGAAAAAACAATGTTTCCAGTTAACTCTCAGGTTTTCAAATGTGAGGTCGTAATGTCAAGTGTATTCCGTCTTCTTAAATAGCTGCTTTAGTTTCATGTACTTGTAGTAAGAAACTACTACCAAACAATTGTCATTTCTTTAGCCCCTTAGAGCTTCATAGTTCTAGTTTAGAAAATTGACAAATTACTTCTCTTGGAGCCATATGAAGTTCATCTATCTTTTGTTTATTTAGGCCAGTTGGGCAAGCAAACAAATTAACATGGTCAAACTTACTCTTCAGTGTTTCCCATTAATAATTGAGGTGACTTCCTGCTATCTTCCAGGGATTGTACTTATTTCTTATGGTAGAGTAGTAAGAAAAAAACCAACAACCTGCCTGCCTTCTTGTGAAGGAGACCGACAGGAAAGTATTAAAGCATAACATGATGTGATCCGTGTCATGAATTAAAATGAAGCTGTGTAAGGTCTAGAGAGTCAGGGAACCTAAATAGGGTAGTCAGATAAGGACTCTAAGGAGTCAGCATTTGAGCTGAAGCCTACATGGAATGAGGAGTTTACTTTGTGAATAGTTGGGGAAAGAATGTTTCAGGCGGGGGAATAGTAGGTACAGAGCCTCTGGGGCAGAAAATTGATTGATGTAATTAAAACTGCATGGTTGGGGCACCTGGGTGGCTCAGTGGGTTAAAGCCTCTGCCTTCAGCTCAGGTCATGATCTCAGGGTCCTGGGATCAAGCCCCGCATCAGGTTGCCTGCTCAGCAGGGAGCCTGCTTCCTCCTCTCTCTCTGCCTGCCTCTCTGCCTACTTGTAATCTCTCTCTTTCTGTCAAATAAATAAATAAAATCTTTAAAAAAAAAACCGTGTGATACTATTACAGATACAGAGCAGGTAGACCAGTGGATTAGTGTGTAATACAGAAAGACATAAAATTTTCTGTAATTCATAAATCTATAAAAATGATGTTACAAATTAGGTAGGATAAGTAACTATAGCAAATCATGGGTTTTAATCTGAGTTGCATGGAAAGGGGCCCATATAGTCTGTGGCTTTAGTGAGATTATGCAAAACTACATATACGTGCAGACTTTTCTGCAGAAATGGTCCATAATTTTTATTAGATTCTCAAAAGTATCTTACTAATTTACCCAGAAAAGATTGAAAATAATTGTAACTGGCTGCCCATTTCTTTCTGGATTTTGTACACTAAAATGAATTTCAGGTAGATTAAATGTTCAAACTTGCAAACTTAATGTACTAAAAAGCAATTGGGCAAATATTGATATTCTTTGAAATGGAGAATCTGAGCACTTCAGGAATGATAGACTAAAGATGTCTGCAAATTAGCTTCTCCATAAAGGGAATGATAACACTAGCAAAAGTTATCAAAATCAACTTTTTCAGAACTCCGGATATTAACCAAAGGTTTCAGTAATCCAAGGAGTATTTATTCAGCAAAAACAGTTAAAGTGCACTAAGAACAGCAAGATTTGTATGTTTTTAACTTGCTTTACTCCCTACCCCCTTCTCCCTAGTTGCATAGTAGATTTAAAAAGTAGTTAATTAATTAATTAATCAATCAACATTAATTTCATAGAAAGGCAGATTGGAAAAAGCAATAAAGTACTACAGTTTGACTTGTAAAAAATTCCTTAAAGTTAATTAATTAGCCTAAATTACCTAAGTTGCAAGATCAGAAGTATAATTTATAAATAGACTTTACCCCTAGGCTACTAGTGATAGGAATGTGAAATTCTGCCTCTTGAGCTTGTTCATACCCTTAAAATCACAGAATTTTAACTGTGGGTTTCAGATTTATATTTAATGTCCTTGTTACTACTTTTAGGAAAATACGTGGAATATTAGACATTGCAAAAGTTGACAGTGTTATTGTTTCTTTTAACATTAACAGAAAACGATAATAGGTCTCTATGTTTGAGTTTCACTTACCTGGCCTTATTTTCTACAAGTAGATAATATTCATTTTAGGCTGCTAGCTAAAAACCTATTTTTATGGCGGTCTTTCTTCAGCTCTGGCTGCAGGAAATAGTAACATAATAGGAGTGGTAGCAGTGGTGGTAAGGATGGCAATAACTATCAGTACTAACGTCATTCATTCACTTCTCAGTACCAGAAAGTTCTCTCCTGGTTTTTTCATGTGTGATCTCATGTACTACTCACAAGAGGCAGAAATGATTATCTCCATTTTTACAGATGCAGAAATTAAAGCTTAGGAAGATTATGTAACCTGCTCAAGGTCATATAACTCCTTAGAAGAGACAACATGCCGTATTCAGATCAGGCAGCGTTACTGTGGAGGCAATAACCTACACTGTTCCCCCTCCCACTGTTCTCATCTTAGGATAAAGCACACACTCATCTCATGGGTCATTTAATCTATAGGTAATTTCAGTAGCAAAAACTCAAAGGGGCTATTTATCAAACTCTTTATTTATTCAGTAATATTTATTGAGTATCTGTTATGCATCAGCTCTGTTGGAGGTTCTGGGCAGATAGCATCGAAGAAGATAGACAAGGCCCCTAGGCACTCATGGAAGTTAAATCCAAGTTCGAAAAGACTTGGAGTGAATAGGGCAATTTCATATAGTGATATGGGCTATGGAAAGGGTTATGAGTTTCACTGAGAATGGGTGGTAGAGGTTTTATTTGGATAAGGAAATTAGGGAAGAAGCCAGACTCGAAAAATTCAATGCAATTCTACGTGTATGAAATTTTGAAGAAGGAAAAACTGATTTGAGAGGAAAGAAATCAGGGGGCGCCTGGGTGGCTCAGTGGGTTAAAGCCTCTGCCTTCGGCTCAGGTCATGATCTCAGGGTCCTGGGGTCCAGGCCCGCATTGGGCTCTCTGCTCGGCAGGGAGCCTGTTTCCTCCTCTCTCTCTGCCTGCCTCTCTGCCTACTTGTGATCTCTCTCTTTCTGTCAAATAAATAAAATGTTTTTTATTTTTTATTTTTTTAATATTTTATTTATTTATTTGACACAGAGAGAGAGAGAGAGAGATTGCAAGTAGGCAGAGAGGCAGGCAGAGAGAGAGAGAGGAGGAAGCAGGCTCCCTGCCGAGCAGGGAGCCCAATGCGGGCCTCGATCCCAGGACGCTGAGATCATGACCTGAGCCGAAGGCAGAGGCTTTAACCCACTGAGCCACCCAGGCGCCCTAAAATCTTTTTTAAAAAATTAAATTTTTTAAAAAAAGAGGAAAGAAATCTGTAGTTGGGGAGAATATTTTTGAAAGTGATAGAAATATTTTAATCGTAATTGTGATTACATTTGATATTTTACCAAATTATCTATCTTATAGTGATGAATCATATTGTACGTAAGTACTACTTTAATAAAGTTTTTTTTTTAAACAAATAACTACCAGAATAAATTCTTGGCTAGATGGCAATTTGAGATGGTGAGGAGGTTTGAGTTTTATGGGGATAAATAATCCTGTTTGTGCATATTATATTTGAGGTGCCTATTCATAATCCTAGAGGAAATGTTGAGTAGGCAGTTAGAAATGTGTGTCTGGAGTTCAGGTGTATTGTCAGGGCTGGAGATCAAAACTTGGGATAATAACCATAGAGATGGTGTCAAAGCCAAATACATAAAAAACAAAAATTTTCTGGACAGGCAGGACTCTTCATGACATTCTCTCACTGAATGTAGCCATTTTCTACCTAGAAAAAATATGTCCACGTCGGATTAACTGTGTAATAGTGGAAATAGTCTCATACTTAGGAGGGCTGTATTTCGGATGATATTGTGAAGGTGTTAAAGTTACGGGTGCTTTCTGTATCACACTGCTCCCTGGATTAAGTGGCTGTGCCCTTGTTCTTCCTCAGTCAGTTGTAACCAGACAGCCTGACGAATACTGTCCCGGGAGCCACAGACTGTTTGACTACGGACTGAAGGGACTGACATTATTAAAGCTTGGAAGCTGTCTTTTTAATTCTAAGATTTAGGTCACTTCATAGCACTCAAATTTAACTAAAAGAATTCTGGAAATAAAACAGAATTAATAGTAATTAACATTTTTGACCACTAAGTCATACTAGAAATAAAGAAAAGATGGAGTGTGGCAAAGAGAAAAACAGTGTAAACTTAACTAAAATTACTCTGACAAAAGTAAGGAAGACAAAGAGCTTTGGCTTGATAATTTACCTGTAGATTTTCTCTGTGTTAATACTGACTTTAGCTGAAGAGATAAATGTTAAACTATGACAGAAAACATAATTCCTAAGGATTGGGGCACATATTTCTCTGAATTGATTTGAGAGAGAACTTTTTTTGGCCTTTGTCATGAATTCAGACTGAGTGTGGATTGAGTGTGCCTTTTTTTTTTTCTGAAATATTCAGAACAAAGTTAATGACTCTGACTTTTTTGGTTTTCATAGTAAATTAATTGTGTCCCTTGAAAATTGTTAACAAAAGGGAAGTACGTTTGTTACTGACACCAAAATGGGCAAAAAGAAAAGAGTCATTAATTTTGCTGTTCTAGCAAAGTCCTGTAAAAGGACTCCAGGGCACACGGACACTTAAACGATGTCTGACGTTGGAAGCTCTTCATAATAGTTTATAACCACAGCCACTGTAATTTGGGGTTATGTTTCCCCCAAAGCCACAGACATTACAATCAGTGGTTAAATTTTCTTTAAGAAATTCAGCATTGCCACCTGACCCTTCTTTTAAAAAAGGAAATAGCATTTCTATTTTAGCTTAGCAGGCCAGATAATTTCACAACACTGAAATAATTTTTCTGTATTGACTTACTTAGCTTTGATTCATTAGTTTGTTTTAAAGTTTTTATTTGTAAAACCTTGATAGCCATCTAGTTAATTAAAGGTAAAATCTTAACTACATTTTGGTCAAAATCATTGCACTTAGGGACAAGTAACAAATAGTGTATCAATTACCTTCTCATCTCTCAAGACCTTTCCCTCCTGCTCAGTTTCCTGTTTTCATTCAGTAAGATAACTATCTACCAAGTTGCCCAGTCCAGACAAACTGAAGATTTTCCTAAACTCTCCCTCTCTCATACCCATTTTGATACCTTTTTAGTCATTAAAACCTTTCCATTTTACCGGATATAATCCTTAAGCATACACACCTCCGGCCTGCCTGCTGTCACTGACTTCATTGTGGTTCTGATTGTTTACCTTGACCTCCTACATCGATTTCTTGGCTTCCGGTTTTGTCCCCTTTCAATTTGGAATAAAAAATGAATGAACTTTAAATTCTTCAGTGCTTCCCCATAGCTTATAGGATTACATTCAAGCTACTTGGCATAAACTATAAATCTTTCAGAACATGAAATAGAAACTTTCAGTGACTTGATCCCTACCTATTCTGCCATTCTACTTCACATGAATGCTGTTAGCCCCAAACTGCTGGTACACATATCATGCAATCTGATGAGATTGGGCCTTAGTCATACTGTGCGTTCACCCTGGAATACCATCACTTTCCTAACTTGCAAAACCCACTCTTATTTAATCACCTACCTTTTTTTTTACTCCAGAAAATGTCTTTTTACATTTCTTAGATTAAATCAATTTCTTCTTTGACATTCAGTACCTAACTGTACTACTATCCAAGCATATTATATTTAAAGGATCTGTTTCTCTGTTTTCTCCATTAGATTTAAGCACCCCAAAAGTAGGAGCTGAGTCTTGAAAACTGCAATAGGTTATAAGATGGTATAGAGCCAACACTGTGGTAAGGAGACATACTAATCTTTAAAAAGTGTACTCGATCTCCATCAACACAATTTAGCTCTTTTATTTTTTTATTTTTATTTTTTTAAAGATTTTATTTATTTATTTGACACAGAGAGAGATCAGAAGTAGGCAGAGAGGCAGGCAGAGAGAGAGGAGGAAGCAGGCTCCCTGCTGAGCAGAGAGCCCGATGTGGGGCTCGATCCCAGGACCCTGAGATCATGACCTGAGCCGAAGGCAGAGGCTTTAACCCACTGAGCCACCCAGGTACCCCTCAATTTAGCTCTTAAGAGTTTTGGTTGCTTTTAAGTGGTACTTTTTACCAAAAGTGGGGTCACCAGAAACAGTGCTTTGGGTGTTAACGTCCTTTAAAAACATATATTAATCAGACTGTCTGTTGGGTGCCAAACCGGCATGATACTTATCGTTATTCAAGGAAAAAGTAATCAGGGAGAAAAAAAGAGTAAATCACTTTTAGCTTCAGCAAAGGATTACTTTGAACAGCTAGTATAGATTTGCAGTAAGGTGATGAGTGGGTGCATGAGTCCAAATAGAATTTTTAGGTAAAGTGGTATACTCTCTTTCATTAGTCTGATGGAAGCATCACATTCATTTCCATATCCATATTTTAAGAGAGATATTTCCAAATCAGAATGGGATCATCTTGGGCATTTATTGGTGTCTCCTCAGCATCTGTTCCTCCCTTCCCAAAGTGATACTTTTTATCTCTTAGCCATGTGGTTTAGGCGAGATTTAGCCTACTTTCTAATTTAGGCATAAGCCCTTATTTACTCAGGCTAATAATGATTATGTCCTACTCCTATGTTAGCAGGTTCTAAGAATTCACACATTTTCTGAGTCAAGGCTGTAAGGCTCCATTTTGGAACTTGCTTCCTCAGGTATATAAATACAAATACTGTCATTCACAGTAAGAAAATGGGAAAAACCTTGGAACTGTTTTGTTTTGTTTTTAAAGATTTTTATTTATTTATTTGACAGAGAGAGAGAGAGATCACAAGTAGGCAGAGAGGCAGGGAGAGGGAGAAGCAGGCTCCCCGCTGAGCAGAGAGCCCTATGTGGGGACTTGATCCCAGGACCCTGAGATCATGACCTGAACTGAAGGCAGAGGCTTAACCCACTGAGCCACCCAGGCGCCCCAATCCTTGGAACTGTTAATAACCACCTTGGGACCATATGTGTAGAACTTTTGTGAAAATGGATCCTACACTAAAGGCAGAGCTAAGAACTGGAGATGGAGAAATTTGCATCCTTGATCGCATTGCTTAAACACTAATGGCAGCCTGCCCTTAGTTCTTTCATGTGAGGCTGCAAACTCTTTTTTAAGTCAGTTCGTGAATTTCCTGTTACCTGTGATCAAAAGAATAACTGATTACCAAAATAAATATGCTAAGAAGTAGGTGGAGTTAGATGTGAGTCCTAGCTTGTGTTGACGTAACCTTGACCACTTTTTAAAACTGTATGAGGCTCCATTTTCAGATCTGTAAAGTGGGATTAATAGTACCTGCTTTACAGAGTTGTTGTGAGGCCCTCGGAAACGTTTTAAAGTGAAAACTGAGATAGATTTGTGCAACAACTTTAGAGACTATAAATGTCATGTAAAAAAGTATTGTGGGCAGACCAGTAACAGAGCAGGAGACCTTGTCACAACTATAGAAGGAATTGGAGTATTTAGTTCAGAAAAGAGAAAAATAGAGGTATGGTAACATTCTTCACCTATTTGAAGGGCTGTCATAAAATGATTTTTTTTTAAATTTAATTGAGAGGGGACAGGTTAGAAGAAGTAGGTAAAAAAAATTTAGCTCCGTACAGTATAAAGCTATCAAATCACAAGTTATCTAGCAAAAAAAGGTATCATTTTTATCCAGAATTGTGAGGAATGGATTGGGTGGAAGACTGAAGAGTATATGTATTGAAAATGTAATTTCTACTGTCATTTTTTTGGTTTAGGGATCTGTTTCTATTTTTGTGTCATTATAGTTACATGGCAATTTCCAACTCCACAGATTTGAAACTAGTTACTAACATTCCAGAAATAGGCCATTCTTATAGTCATTGAAAATGCTCTCTTAGAAATAATTACTGTACACCCCTTTTAAAGTATTTATATTGCCATTTTTTTGAATGTATGACTTAAGTAGATAGCTGTATATAACGTGCCTCTCAAACTGGTTCTGAGGATGAAATGGAAGTAACACATCACTAATTTGTTAACTTTAAACACCAAATTGTCATTGTTTTTGTAATTTTATTTTAAAACTTTTTACATTTTATTTTGCTTAACTCTGCTGTATCTTTCACACAGATCTCCGTTAGGTCCTAGAATCTTTAAGTATCATTGATGAGTTTATTTGACCCAGCTGAAGTTCATGCATTTACTTTGTGTAGTGTCTGGAACGTAGTGTGTGGTGTTGTTGCACAGATGGCTGCTGGTGTTTTGATATGTTATTAGTACTATTATTATCATTATTATTACAACCATCTTAACCACCTTTGTCACTTTAACACCTTGCTGACTGCTAAGAATAATAAACAGTGAGTGAATGGAGGTTTACTGTGATTACCTAAGGCAGTAGTTTCCCAACTGCATCGAGGTGCCCTGGGTCATGCAAAGAACTTACAAGGGTGCTGCAGGATATTTTAAATATTAGAAGGCAACACACAGATACTTGGGATCTTTTGGAAACCAGGTAAACTACTAGTTGACAATACTAATTTGTCTTACATTCCTTTCTAGTACCTCATATCATAGTGACGTTAGGTTTGGGGGTTGCTGTGATAAAAAGCAAGTACCATGCAAATATCCCCGTAGAACTGGAAATGAGAGTGTCATTGATCTTATGCCAAGATTTAAGGAGCTATGCAATTCCTGCTATGTACAGAATTCTCATGAATAAGTAATTTGGGTTAAAGATGAAATTTAAGTGTTTGTGTTTCAAGTTTTGTGTATCATCTTTTCAAATGGCTACTATGTTATGACCTAACCAGTTAGCAAATGAAACAATTAGGTATTTCTTTTGGCCTGGAGGGCACCGTAGAAAAAATTGTTGAGGCAGCAAGGGAGCTGTGAACTGAGAAAGTTTGGGAAGCTTTAACCTAGGGTGTACCCATCGTACGGGTGCTCTGGGGAACACAAATATAAGTTACAATCCCTACCCTTAAGTAGATTTTCTTTGTATTGGGGAAACAAATTCACTTATTTATTGAAGATGAATTATGCATCTCTACTCTGTACCAGATACTATTTTAGGTTCTAGTGATAAAGAATATGAACTGTAATAAATATAATTCCTGATCTCAAAGAGATCTCAAGTTGGTAAGATAGACAAGTAAAGCAGTTATTACAATGGTGAGTTGTGGAGTGCTTTGAGATATAAAATATAGGGTGCTCTTTGAGCACATAAAAGGGGTACTAATTTCACCACCCTGTGAGAAGATATGGAAAGTCTAAAGCATTTCAGGGAATTGTACAGATGATGATGCTCGAACTGAGTTGTGCAGAAGGAGTGCATTTGATCATTATAGTTAGAGGCTAAGGGGAATTGACTTCAACCAGAGAGAGCATGGCATGTCCAGGGAACTGCATATCAAATACTTGCTATGAGCATGACAAATGGTAGTTTTTGCAGAGATTACAAACCTGAATGAAACTTTGCCATTGTGTTCAGGGACCTTACAGTGAACTAGGCAATGTGTCACATGCATAAATTGCTCTAAGGTGAGGAAGAATGAGATACATGACAAAGCACATCTGGCTGAGGCATTTGATAGAAATTATAATAGTGGTTTATCTCTGGTGGGCAAAAGTGTGAGAGAACTTCCTGCAATATAAAATGTTCTTTATCTTGATCTGGGTAGTAGGTGAATGGGTGTATATGTATGTGAAAATCCACTGAGCTGCACATACACAAGGTTTGTGCATTTCAATATGTGTAAACTTTTTTACACACAAAGCGCAAAGGAAAAATAATGTAGTCATTATTAAATAGTTATTTACTTAAAATTGTGAGAAACATCTAAGTGGTACTTCAAAGGAAAGTCGTAGTCTTAAATACATGTATTAGAAAACAGAAAAGACTGGAAAAGAATGGGTTACCACCCAATTTACTAATGCAGTTCAAAAAGAAAGAATAGGATAATCCAAGGAAAATAGAAAGAAATCATGAAATTTATGACAAATTTACAACGTAAATTGGAAGGTTTCAAATATTATCATTTCTTAAAAGATGTAAAATTCACAAATCTTTGACAAGATTGATGAAGATGTTATTAATAAACATTGTCAGAATGAATAAAGGGACCAAAAATAGATGCAATACAAATTTGGAACATTATATAAGCAACATAAATAAGTTAGTACCAATCAGCTGTGATGCATAGATGAGATGAAAACTTATCAAGAAAGATATAAATTGCAGAACTGAAGCAAGAAGAATTAGAAATGTGGGAGAGTTCTTTAGCTATAGAAGAAACTATCTATAATCTAAAAATAATCATGTATCTCTAAAAATAAATGTAGAGAGACACACTTTTCCAGTAGATGAAACTTAATTCACCTCCACTTGAGTATTGGTTGGGCTTAGTTGTTCATGTCTAATTGAATAAATTATAGAAAGGAAAGAAGTGTTAACTTTATAGCCATAGAAACTTGGCAGCTACTATGTTAACCAAATGATCAAGGTTAACACAGCCAATGATAAATTATGTTTAAGGCCACATTCCCCTGATACGGTATAATGAGAAGCATGCTTCATCTCTGTGGTATTCTTCCCCCAAATCCTAACCCTAGTCTAATCATGAGAAAAAAGAGATAAATCCAGATTTCTTCAAGATACCTGAAAAGTGTTTTAAAGGAAAGACTGAGAAACTGTCAGAAATTAGAGGAGACTAATGAGATATGGTGTCTGAATGCAACATTTTACCCTGGATTAATCCAGAAAAAAACATTAGTGGAAAACCTGGTGAAATACAAATAAAATCTGTAATCCATTTATTATTATTGTGTGATGTTAATTTTTTATCTCGATAAATGTACCATAATTATGTAAGATGTTAATATTAGGGGAAGTTGGGTGAAATGCATATGAGAACTCTTGTACTACTTTTGCAAGTTTCTGTAAATCTAAAATTATTTCCAAGTAAAAAATTTAATACATTTTTCCTAACACAGATCATAAAAAGAGCTGACAGTATACTCGTTTTTATCTACTCCCTTCTAAAACTTCACTGAAATAAAAACTCTAGTGAAATGGAACCCTAACTTAGAAACTGAGAAGACCGATACATATTGTAGAAACTCCTAAAGGCCTACTTGTTTGTGGCACCAGAAACTTCTGGAAGTGGGAATGAAGGGGAGGACTCAACTAGAAGGAAAAATTGAAAGCCTGTTTAATAAGCAGTTAGGCCCCCATGCATTTTTTCCACTTCTGACAGAAACCTGGGGTTAATTCTCTGGAAAAAAATAAAATGTAGGGTCTCTAGACCAGGGATCACCAAAGCAAAGTAGACATGGGGTTGGGAGGAGAGCAAGGTGAAAATTTTCATGCTGCTTGTGGAGAACCTTAGCCATTTTTCCACCCCAGCTCTCAGAATGCTGACAACCAGACAGGAAATTGGAAGATTCTTTTCTGAGGAATTTAGACAGCCCAAGATAAAAGACCTAAATATATTGGTATCAGAAATTGCCCCAAGGAAACAACCGAGCCAGATTACTCTGCTATTAAGATCACAGTCCATAAACCACAACTGCAAGCACAGAGATGTTACTCAGCATTTTAGTGCTCTCCTCTTTAAACACGAGCAAACAGTCAAGTATGAACAGATAACTTCCCTGAAAAACAGGGAATAAAACATTCTGTAAAGTGTGGAAAGTTAAAAAGATACTATCGTTAAGGTTCTTAAAGGGTAAGAGAAGATATTACATCTGTGAAACAGGAAGAGGATGCTATTTTTACATCAAATAAAAGATTAGAAATCTAAAATATAGTAGAAAGTTAAAAAAAAAGATGAAGTTGTAGATGTCTTCCAGAGATAAGAGTGTAAAAATACAAGAAAAAAACAAAAACAAAAAAACCCCAAAAAACAAAAACAAAATAGGAATGAAAAGAGTAGGAAATTAGCCAGTTTAGGAGGTTCATTAGCTGAATTAGAGGATTCTTGAAAAAATAGAATGCAAGAAATAATGTATTATTATTATTATTATTATTATTATTATTATTATTAAAGTATTATTATTATTAAAGTAAATCTCTCAAATCGAAGGACATGAGTTTCTAGATTTTAAGACCTGAGTTTCTAGATAGACGTATAACTAGGTTTGTCATGACATTTTTAAGAAATGGGGATGAAGAACATGTGTAAAACTTCTTATAGAAGGAAAAACTTATGCAGTTGAAGAGGTATCAGAATGTAATCAAACTTCTCAAAAACCTTTGAAATTGCAGAAGTTCCCAAGCTAGAAATCCACACTTAACCAAACTATAAATTAAGTGTGAGGGTAGAATAAAGTCATTTTTCAGACAAAGGAAATATCAAAACTTTTATTTCCCATGTGCCTTTTCTCAAGAATCTCCTGCAGGAGGTGTTCTGTCAAAACAAAGGAGTAAACCAAGAAAGAAGAATTCAATGGTATCCAGAAAGCTGGAGTTACACTTTAAGAGACATGTAGTGAATTTCCAGATATGCCTGAGAGAGATCCAGATTAGACAGTTATGTAACAGCCCGAGAGACCAACCAATGCAGTTTGGAGATATGTCCACGAGATATGTCTCCAAGAAGATAAACATAATAGAAGGAAGGCCTGATAGCTTTGAATATACTGAAAAGAAGATATTTAGACAATTAGATAAGAATTTGGGAGTCAATTCATAATGCTTATTTGCTTAGGCCAATATAATGTAGCTAAGGATCATCGGAACGTATTTTCCCTCCTTCTTTGGCAACTCTGTCCAGATGCTAGGTAAAAATCCCTGAGCTAGTGTAGAGAATGGGAGACCACAAGAAGGAGAAACAAGCCTTCCTACCTGAGGCTACTCAGTAGTGGCAGCCAAATCAGCCCCAACGGTTGACTTCTCATACATGGAAGACCCCAGCCAAGACTAAAAGTACTGTACACCAGGAATAAAAGACTAAAAAGCTGAGCCCAGCCCAGATGGTCCACTTGGTGAACCATGACCTAAATCAGGGGTTGGCAGTCTTTCTCTGTAGAGGATCATATAGTAATAATTTTAGGGTTTACGGGACAAAAGGCTTAATCAAGAATATTATGTAGGTGCTTACATAACAAGAAGAAAAAACTTCACAAATTTTTTTGATGAAATTCAAAATACAATGATTATTTATTTATTTATTTTAGAGAGCGCTCATGAGCAGGGGAAGGGGCAGAGGGAGAGAGGCTCAAGCAGACTCCCCACTGAGCACAGAGCCTGACACAGGGCTCAATATCAGGATCCTGAGATCAGGACCTGAGCCAAAACCAAGAGTCAGATGCTTAACTGACTAAGCCATCTGTGCCCCAATAATATTTGTTAATAATATAAATCTAGTGACAATAGGATCTCTTTGGGGAAGATAACATTTTGCTTAATTGTGGTTCAAAGTGAGATATCCCTATCATAAAAAATGGCTGCAGAACTCATTAATGCTGATATGTTATGAGATTATACATATATCATCTTTAAAAATGCCTAATGCAGGTAAATACTATCAAATACTGATATCAGTCAATGAGCATATGATTTTAATTGAGCATATTCATTACATTATGGAATGAGGTTATTAACATTTTACATCGAGCATATCATTACAGTGTAGGTTAATTACTTCCAATTGAAAGTTGAGTGAAAGTTTCTCAACTGCACAGTAAATGGATTTTGAAATATAGACATTTTATTTGCATTTGCATCAATGTCTGAGAAGCACTGATGGAACTGTAGTTTGAACTCCGAAATTTGTATAGGAATGGAAGTCTCACTTTTTTTAACAGTAAGGCAGCTTGACTTGACTCATGATTCAAACACTCATTTTTTAAGGTACATTTTCACAACCTGTGCAACATTTAAAATAATATGTAATTATGAAATATGCATACATTGTGTATTAAAAGAAAAGAAACAGTTGCCCCAGAGAATTTCTGATACTATGCTTTATAGCCCTCAAACCAGAATTGAGTTGATTGCTGAAATCTTTTCCATAAATAATTTAACTGTGTTTATAGCCCTTAACTAAATTACACTGAAAAAAGAACAAACACCCAGATCATTTATTAGTTCATGAGCCTATGATTACTGAAATGTATGGTAGGTTAATGGATACTAAAATGTAACTATACTTCTGAGCAATAAGGAGAAATTAAAAATCTTAAGTGTCACATAAACTTTTAGCCCTAAGTGATACTCATCATGATGTATTTAATTGTCATAGTATAGAAACTGATTCCAATCATTGTTTTTCCACATTTAAATTTAGCTATATAATCATTTGGATATGATTTCTTGCAGAGATCTTATTTTTTTATTGCATATATTTTAGATAAAAATATTTAAGATAGGATGAGAAACGTAACTGATATGTTTTGACAGATGGCAGCATGTATGCAAATGGATGTCCCTCCAGACTATTTGCCTTACAGCAGTGGTTCTCAGCTGGTGGCAGTCTAGTGAGTAGAGACCAGAAATGCTGCTCACCCCAGGACATCCCCCCACACCTCCCCCCGAAGAATTGTCAATACTGCTGAGGCTGAGAAACCTGCCTTAGAGAATATACCATGTTCTAGTGGTGTAACCATTCCTAAAATGTTCTGGAAAATACTCGTTGTAATTGCCTATTTGAATACACTCATCGGTGGCAAATCTTCATTCCTTGTGAGGTATATTTTATTTTAGATCAATTCTCATGTCTCATAGGGAATTCGGCAAAGCATTAGGCAGATATTCACAGACACATAAAATTCACTAATTATTTCCAACTAAGTCAGAATTTGGTCTGGTAGAAAATGGATGGCTTAACCTTTACTTTTTGTATTATATTCAAAGGAATTTATTTATTGGCAAGTATTTTTTAAGGATGGATTTCACAACCTTGACTGTCACCTAATTTTCAACTGGAGAGGAGAGTTGAATTAAACTTTTTTTGAAAATGGTTCTTTATCAGCTCAGAAAGCAAAGAGGATCCTCAAAAATGTGGATTGAGCAGATAATAAACTCCTCACCCCCCAAAAGCCAATGAAAGAACAGATTAGTTAATTCTTCATGTTTTTTCTGCATATATCCCTTTTGTTTAAATTGGGGTTTTTGCTTTCAACCAAACAAGTCTGGTCACATTTACTGGTACAACACTTGCTACATAGAAATTCTGGTTGATATTTAGTGTGACATGGATTTGTCTTTTTACATTCAAATAATACAGGTCTACAGTTCTTAGCTGCAGTTCTAAAATTCCAAAAGCTCTGAAAGCTAAGGATTTTATAACTCAACTATTGGCAAAACCTGACCTGAACTGATGTGAAGCTTTTTATACTTTTACCCACTTTTTACTCTAGAACTATTGATGTGTTATATTTCAGGGGGCTTAGTAACAATTGTTGCCTTTCCAAAATAGGAAAATTTTTGAGTTTCAAGTTAGTGTGAAACAAGTAAAATTGTAATAGTAGGTGATTTTACTTTAAATAATTTTATTGGTTCTCATTTTTGTCTTCATAGGTTTTCAACTTAACTCTTTACAAATAATTAAGGAAACAACTTAGTACTCTATTATTTTATCAGTGGAACTAAAGTTTAATGTATTCAGTGATTGAAGATAAAATGGTAACCATTTTCCAAAGTTACTGCCATTATAGGAATTTGCAGATCTGTGACTTCGTTTTCTATTTTTAAGAAAAGAATCCAAAAAATTACGAGCATATCAGTATTGAAGTGCAATGAGGAGATATGATCAGGCAGATGATAAAAGATGATATGTATGCTCCTGATATTTCTGGGAAACATGCTGAATATCACATAATAATCTTTTTAAAATACAGAATAAAATTAGATGTCATTCTCCCTCAAATAAGCAAAGGTTTTAAAAACTAAGGGGACTCTGGGCCGCCTGGGTGGCTCAGTCATTAAACATCTGCCTTCAGCTCAGGTCATGAATCCAGGGTCCTGGGATAGAGCCCCGCATCGGGCTCTCTGCACGGCAGGAATCCTGCACCTCTCCCACTCCCCCTGCTTGTGTTCCCTCCCTTGCTATGTCTCTCTCTCTCTCTGTCTCTCAAAATAAATAAAATCTTAAAAAAAAAAAACACACTAATGGGACTAAATGTAATCTAGGATGCAAGAAAACAGCCATTTCTGTGGACTGCTTATTGAAAAAAAATGTGTACAAAAGGTCAGAAGCTATAAGAGAACTCAAAAATTATATCCTTTGGCCAAAATGATTCTACTTCTTGAAATCATCTTACAGAAATATCTAACATGCACCACAAAAATACATGTATGGATGCTCAGCACTGCTTTATTTTATTAAAAACAACCATAACACAAATGAATAAGGACTGATAAATTCTTACATATCCCTGCAATGGAATGTAAATCATGCTATGACGGAATGTATCATGGGTTAAAGTATTCAAAATATATTTTAAGTGTAAAATACCAGTTAGAAAATAGTATGTACAGTTTGAGCCCCACCTTCTTTAAACCCAAGTGTGAAAATGTGTGTGTATTGTTTTGTGTTCATAATTTTCTCCATTTTCAAATTTTCTACAGCAAATATATTCACAACAGGAAATTCTTAATATTATTTCATATTTCCTGGGTTATATACACACATCTAAAATTAATTGGGAGGGGTGTCTGGGTGGCTCAGTGGGTTAAAGCCTCTGCCTTCGGCTCAGGTCATGATCTCAGGGTCCTGGGATCGAGCCCTGCATCGGGCTCCCTGCTCATTGTGGAGCCTGCTTCTTCCTCTCTCTCTGCCTGCCTCTCTGCCTACTTGTAATCTCTCTCTCTCTCTCTCTGTCAAATAAATAAATAAAATCTTTGAAAGTAAAATAAAATAAAGTTAATTGGGAAAAACCAAACAAAAATAAGCATCCACTACAAAGTAAAGAGTCCTCAAGACTAACAAAATGAAGGAAATGAAGCACCTATATAGATAAGTTCAAGTTAAAGAAGTTTATTTTGTGGCATTCATCCAATCCGTGATATGCTATGTTAGCAAAAAATATACTTCCTGGAAAGTGTTGTACTTGGTTTTCAGAATTTTAGCCTTTTTTCTCCTTATCCGAAATTCTGAAATCTCTGAGGTACTTGATGACAATTTCAGTAAAATAGGAAGTACCACTTTTCTCTCCAGATTCCTCATGTCAAATATTAGCACACAGGGTGGAATTTTTACCTCTTATTCATGGTGTCCAGCTCTCAACATCTTAACCTGGCAGAAGGACCAAACTAGCTGTAAATCTTCACCCAGACCACACTTGATTACTGTATGATGGGAAAATTAAACGTGAATAAAACAGCTAGAGCATTAGGGTGTTCTTGGAAGAATAAACACAAGTTGGAAGTCTTATGTGGATAGTGCAAAGTACAGGAAGGCAATCAATCATGTAAACATCAAATGAAAGGTTGGTAAGGAAGCCATTGGAGTCTGTTAGGCGCTCCCTGCAATAAATGGCTTATTCCATTCCTTTTCCCTTTCACTCAGTTTAGAAAAATGAATTCTGTGGAATCTCTAACATCCTAAAAGATTTTGCAAATTCTTATTCCTGTTTAAAGATACACTTTGAGTGGAATGAACTCAACCCATTACAGAAGAGTTTTAGTTTATATGAAGTGGACATAAACATGTTACAGTGCATACCTCCCTGACTTTTTTCCTTCCTCCCACAAACAGGAAACTGTTAAGGCAGCAATAATAGAAGAGCAAAAGCGAAGTGAAAAGGCTGTGGAAGAGGCAGTGAAGAGAACAAGAGATGAATTGATAGAGTATGTGAAAGAACAGAAAAGAGTAAGTATCCCCTGAAGAGTTTTACTTTGTGCTTCCATAAACTGAAACTTTGGCTTTCATGAAATAACATGACATTTTAAAATATTTGAAATGTCCTTTGTCATCTAATTTAAGAATCTCTGAGATTCTTTTTCTGATATAATTATATATTCTGATATTTCTATCTTTAAACATAAATTCCATCTGTCAACAAAAAGCAACACTGAATAACTTCTTGCTAGACTCCTAGAAATGACCTATAGCATTTTCAACTTAATTACCTCATGAAGAAAGTAGGCAGTTTTAGATTTTTAGGGTATTTTTTGCCATAAGTTTGCTAATTTCTTACACTAGTTGTTGAAATTTACATACACCCTTTAGGCCTTCTGACTATGTTAACACCACTGTGGTTCTTGTAGATTCCAATACGGTTGGCAAGTTAAGCTGCTTCTGTTATGGTTCCATTTCAGAAACATAATTCAGAATATGCTTCAAAGAATTCAGAATACATATCAAAGCTTTACAAAATAAGTGTCACTCACTGCAGTGTGGTCTTATTAAGGTGTGAGTTTGAGCAGCGGCCGAAAATAGTGGGTGAAACTTAATCTGTAGTCTTTTCAACAAATCTTTAATCTTAAGTAATACCCAAGATAAGAAACACTTAAGATGTTTAATGTAATCTCTGTAATTAATAAACATATTTTAATATGGTACGTAATAAGTTATATAATAAATTTTCTTATACACAGTGTTTTATCTTTTATTATATGTTTGGTATAACATGTTATATATTATAGAAGTAATATATTTAAGGATTATATAAAATATAACATTAGGTATAAATATGTAATATAAACATTATATACCATTATATACCATTATATTACCATGTGTGTTATGTAATATATAATTAAAATATAAATATAAATAAAATATGAAGTAGTGCATGTATGAGGAAATTTGACACACGATATCTAAACTTAAGTGGTGGTCAAATGGCAAACTAAATAGAAAATGTTAAGATTGCCCTTCAGTTGGCAATTAAGTAGAAGACTAGGAGTACAGTAAAGGCATGTGACACCGGCTTAATTCCACACTCTTAATTTGAAGTCCAATTTGATATGATAAAAAGAAAATTCTCTCCCCTCAATAACTACTATTCAGTTTCAACAAATGAGAATTTCTCAGCAGAGTAAAAGTTGCTAGTTAAGCTTTCCAGGTGAATTATCCATTCATAGGTGCATTTTGTATGGGATTAAATTTTTGTGCATGTTATCCAGTGTTTTTAAAAGCAGTTTCATCCAAATAAATTCCTGATAGGTACCTCACCTTCTGAAGAGAAAACTCTGGGCCAAAAATAGTCAGTTGACTTTTTAGGAAGTGATATATTCTCAGAAAACTGCTATTTCCATGTGCATCCACAAAATGCTTATTTTCAATAGTCTGGTTCAAAAGTAGTCATGCAACAAAGAAATTAGAGATGATTTCCACATATGTACAGCAATTGCAGTAGTAAAAGAACACAGACTTCAGATAGACTCAGGATGTCTTGTGGGTGTATCCTCTTCTATCAGGTTTTCTTAATACATGAACAATCTTTACTTGAGCTCTAAATCTGAACAAGAGATTATAGAACCAAGCAAACCCATTCATAACATTATTTTAGATTAGTATTTTGTAATCAGAATGGAAGATTTTTCTTTTTTCTTTTTTTTTTTAAGGTTCTGTTTATTTATTTGACAGAAATGCTAGAGAGAGAGGGAAAACAAGCAGGGGGAGTGGGGTGGGGAGAAGCAGGCTTCCCGCCCAGCAGGGAGCCCGATGCAGGACTTGATCCCAGGACCCTGGGATCACGACCTGAACCGAAGCAGATGCTTAACGACTGAGCCACCCAGGCTCCCCCAAAATAGAAGTTTTTCTTTAAAAAAATGCAAAATTCTATTACTTTCCCATCAAAAGGAGTCATGTGGCTGCCATAAGAAATGTTTAAGATGAGAGCAAGCAATGCCCTTCTAGGAGTTATCCGGTCCCTATGTGAGCAAATTAACTCTTGAAGAGGATTGACAATGAACTCTTCCAGTTTAATCTGTGTGTTCTTACAAATCCTGTTAAAAATTAGTATTCATTTGTATTAGGTAAACCAGTTCTCAAATGTAGAAACATTTATTAAATAACAACAGCAAAATCAGGACATTTCATTCTATTTGCACCAAAGTTCCACTTCTTTGTGCTTGTTCCTGTATGTGGTAAGGAGAATAAATGTAGTACCTACCTTACAAAATTGTCACTAATAATAAATGTATAATAAAATAGAACAGCTTAAGTAAGGACTCAGTAATATATGCTATGATTTTTATCATTTTCACTGTATTATTAGGGAAAAAAAACCCAGAAACTTCTACTATCATTTTTTTTGGTAATGAAAAATGTGCTTTTCAGATTAATATTTGGCATTCTATGTCTTCTGAAGTTTACAGTGTAATTCTAAAAGTTTATTCCACTCTTATTACTAGATTCACAGAAGAGTAGAACTGATTTAATCAGTATAGTAGTAGGAAGTTTATTACTTCCACTTGGAGATTTGGGAGTTGTTTTTGTAACACATTGCGGAATACTTTTAATATTTGAATGTTTCCATCTCTTCAAACAGAAAAGATTTGAGAAAGGAAAATGGATAAAATATCTGAAATGGAGTACCAACTAATTACTAGACCTCTTTTTTACATAACTTTTTAAAAATTCAGATTGTCTATCCTCTTCTTTCCAAAAACTAGATTTCAGTATTTCAAGTTAATTTGTATGAATATCTTTGGGCTTGGAAATTTTTCACAAAAAATAAGATATCTCATAGCTTATAAAGTCATAGTTAGAAGAAACAAAAGTTTTTTAGCAAATTCATAATCTTCTTGTCTCTTTCCAAAAGACTAAATTAGGGCAACTCATCTCTACTTCTTCCTTTATAAGATGGATTTCTATTTGCATCAGAGAAGAACACTTTTCCAGAACAAAAATTTTCCTTTTTCCTCTCCAGCTTTTTTTAACTAGAGAGTCAACTTGAGATTTTTAGCATTAGACACCTCAAAAGCCCTATAGACCTTAGTTCCAACTGGGCTTACATTCCAGTCTGTGAAGTAATCTTCCCCTTTTGAAGTTTTCAGAAATCTTTGAAGGAAGAAGTCTAATGTTGTGTTAGTTCCTGTCTTTATATGTCTTTTGTCCTAAACAATTTTTCCTTTGACATCATCTTACCCTTACCAATTCACTAAAAGGCTAAAATGAAGACTTTTTTCCCTACATCTTTCCCTTTGGTCTTTTACTTTTAAAAGATAGGGAAACACAGAATGAAAAATCCAAATGCTTAACTTTTCAAATAACTTATAACTTGTCCTACAGTATAAGACGCAGGAGAAAAAAAAAAAAAAAAGACGCAGGAGAATCACATATCACCATAGTGGATGACGTTGCTTTTTCTGTGTACCCATAGTCAACAAGTTTTTAATCAGTTAGCCAATCCGTTTAAGTATTACAATTATACTAAGAATTAGAATTAAAATTATATAAGAATTAGAATTATACTGAGAAAATGTTTTACTCTTAAATGCCATTTACAAGTTTTCCTTAAATCAATAGAGATATCATCAAATTTTATAAATACTATGCATCGGGTCTAAACATCTTCGATAGGACAAAGGGGCTACCTATACATGTACTAATTAAGTGAGTTATAGTTTACACTGAAATTGCATACAGTTATTTACTAAGTTGGATACATAGTACTTATATTTTTGGTCCAATTCATAATAATAACCAAAAATTAGTATAGAATCAAAATATGCAAACAAGGACAGATTTTTAAATGATGAACCAGAAAAATAATTCAAATAATAATGGATCTGTTCCAGTGATAAAAATGACTTTTTTTAAGTATTCCAAGTAATAGGGATTTTTTTTAATCCTGTAAAATCTATCTAACTTGTTAAGTCCAGAAACAGTAATTATTATATTGAATTCATAGTTAGCATACAATTGAAAAGCTGTTTTTTTGTAGCCTCAACTCTTATAAATTTTCCATTAGTTGATAAAAATTGCCTGTTTTTTTCAAAGATTTATTTATTTATTTGAGAGAGAGCGAGCGCACGCATGTGCACAGGGAGGGACAGAAGGGGCGAGAGGATCTCGAGCATGTTCCATGAGGGGCTTCATCTCACTTCACCTGAGATCAAGACCTGAGCTAAAATCAAGTGTCAGACGCTTAACCAACTGAGGCACCCACGTGCCCCTGAAATTGACTATTTTTTTTATAAATTTAGAGATCTTCATTATAATTTGTACAATCCGAAAAAAGAGTAAATAGGAAAACCTGAAAAGATTTTTTAAAATATTTAATTTTGGGCGCCTGGGTGGCTCAGTGGGTTAAAGCCTCTGCTTTCGGCTCAGGTCATGATCTCAGCGTCCTGGGATCGAGGCCCGCATCGNGCTCTCTGCTCAGCAGGGAGCCTGCTTCCTCCTCTCTGTCTGCCTCTCTGCCTACTTGTAATCTCTCTCTCTGTGTCAAATAAATAAATAAAATCTTTTAAAAAAAAAAATAAATAAATAAAATAAAATATTTAATTTGTCTGAGAGTCAACTAGGTATCTTCAAGTGTAGTCATTTGCATTGGGAAGGCCATAACTGTATTTTATTAAAATTTAAATTTTGGTCCAAACTCTCTTGAATCATTATCAATTCTACATAAGATGTTGTAAACTGTAACCCATAGTTCAAATCTGGTGTGCTACTTGTTTTTGTAAATAAAGTTTTATTGAAACATGCGGCCATACCCATTCATTTATGTATCACTTTTTTAGCCAGTTTCATGCTCCAATAGCAGGGCGGTTTGAGATTCTATCAGGATTCTATCAGGACCATATAAGGCAAAATATTTACCATCTGACCCTTTATAGGGAAAAGCTTACCAACTCCTGTTCTAGACCATCAAAATCATCTTGTGGGGAAAATTTCTTCCTGTCAGGCCTTTAAAATATTTATTCTTTCATTATGCTTCATTGTAACTAAACAGTCAAAATACATAGGTCCCAATCTGGGAAAGATTTTTCTCTCGATATTAATTACCAGATAAGGTATTATTATAATACATTAAATCTGGTGATTAGTGGCATAAACTGTATTTTAGACTAAAGGAAATTATAGAAAGATGAGATAGGAAAGACCACATCCCTTGACACTTCCCTAGGGAGGAGGGATTTGTGGTTTATAACGACCTATGGACCTCGGACTAGAATGGAGTGTTCCAACCCATCCCACAAGTTAAGACAGTTACACATGAGCTTGCTATGAGGGAGGAAGTGTGAATAACATTCAGCAAGCAACAACTACTCACAGCCAAGCAGTGATTCCTAAAAAATAAAATCTTGTCCAAATGTAATAAAAGATTATTATTTTTTCCTCTTAAGAACCAGAATTATGGCCTGTGTTTTCTAAATCACCTCCAGGAAAATAATCTTCACTTTAGAGGATCCTTTTAATTTAGATCTTGAGAGAAGACTAAGGAGCAATTATCTTCACTTCAAAGTTTTTGTGGTCAAGGCATTGTCAGAATTTCTTAATTTTAAAAGGCCTCTTTTAATCCAGTTTTGCTACATATTCTTGAGTATTTGCATCTCAAACTAATTATTAAAAGGTAGTATTTGGCCAAAATGAATTCTGTGATCAGTTCTACAGACACTTGAATTAAACATGATTTCAAGACAGTTATTTAGTGTCTTATGGTGCCTTACTTTTCTTCTCTTAATAATATGGAAGTTGCACTCTAATCTCTGATGTCTCTTACAGCTCTAAAATCTATCAACACTATGCATAACATTTTCCATGACAACTGATAAATATTTCGAGGGGTTTCAAATTCTTGGCATAAATAAGTTGCATCATACTAGTTCTTTTCTACATTATTTATGCATTAGCATGGAAAATGACGCTTTCTGGCATTCCCCAACCTTCTGCCTCATTTTCATTCTAATTAATTAGCCTAATTAACTCACCTGTACTCATTCTGGGGCAGGCGGTATATTGCCTATGCAAGAAGTATCTGCCCTTATAACTTTTGGTTTAGGTCTCATAAAAGAAAATGCTTTTATCTGACCAAGGCATATTAAAATCAATATCCCCTCACATGTACTTCTTGTCCTTTCATTCATACTTCATTTTTTGATGCCAAAGGAAATTAAACCTATTCCATGGTACCTGTATTTCAAGTTAACCCATAAAAAAATTTACCTTCCAAATTTTTAAAATATCACCCATTTCAAATGGTACAATAACAAATACATAGAAAGACATTTAGATTTGGAAATAGTGCAAATCATTTTGCCAATTGATATTTCACTAGGTCACAAACTTGTCCTCCTCTCTTAATTTAAAGAATAGAAGACTTAATTCAGAAGGGATTAGTGAAACCAGTGAGGTGAATAGGTTTTAAAAGTTTTTATAGTTTATATAGGTGTGGTCTAAAAAATTATTTACTTTTCTTTTCCATCTTAGAATCTTTGAAAACTTATTTCATATAGTATACCTTAAAATAAAATTTATTGCCATTCTCCACTTTATATTTTAACAGCCTTCTTTATCCCCTTCCTTATTTTGCCATAGTCAGTTGCATAAGAATAACCTTGAAAAAATTTGTTGACACATGAACAATCATGGTCTCTGGTGAGGCAGATCACTATAGGTCCATTTCAGCAGTGGGGTAATTGAAAAGATATTACAGATACAACTTAATGCTTACATCAAAGCCCATTGTATCTGTTTCAGTAAATAACATATGTTCCAACTTAGAATTAAAATAACAATTTATATATGTACACGTAAGAACTAATTAGCTACAATAATTAATGTGACCTTCAGCTGTTTGATAGCATTTTGTTTAAAGAAAAGCAAAATTTCTAAATCAAAATACAGTAAATAAATACTTGTATTGGGGTCATTTAGTGTCTAAAAATGTTTATCTGTATAGTAATTTGAAGTATTCATTTAAATCATTATTCAGTCACTTCTTAAATTATTACGACAACTGGATTTATTCTTCAGTGAAAGGTTTTGACTTTTTCTTAAATATTCAGAATGACTTTTCTCCATTGGTACACTATACTAAAGTTCCTAAAATTTAGATGGTGTTAAGAATTGATTCAAATCAAGGACAAATAAACAAAGTGTCAATTTTGAGTCATAGATTATGGCAGTTAGCATTTGACACACTTGATGGATATACTATCATTGAAGGCTTGTAAGTTGGGTATCACTTTTGAGATGGGCCAAGCCAAGTGAAGCTTTTACTCAGAATGGCTAGATATCTCATAATATAAATGGTCAAGAAGGAAAACCAGAGGTCAGACCTAGAGGAAGCAGTAATTCAAAGGCAAAATTGAAATGATGATAGCAATGATGATGAGAGCTAATACTTATGTAGCATTTGCTATATTCCAAGCACTAGTCTAAGGATAGTATGTGTGTGTGTGTGTGTGTGTGTGTGTGTGTGTGTGTGTGCGCGCGCGCGCACACGCGTGCACGCACTCATGCACACATTACTAACAAGAATATTTTGTGATCACAAATCATAAAACTAGAAAGTGATAGTCTGGCTCTGAAGTCTGAGCCGTTAACCAGCAGTCTCCCTCTGTGAGCAAGCTGCAGCAATAAAGAATAGGGAAAAGAGTTTGTGAATAGGTCAGAAATTAAAATTTCAGGTTAAGAGCTAAAAACAAGAGAGTAACGGGAACCCATGTTTCTGTTTTGTTAGCTGTATGTAGTACACTGTGTAGTATCTATCATATCAAATAGTGGTGGAGGACCAGAAGCAACATGTTCTTTAAAAAGCTAAAAGTCTTGTTTTGGAAAGAAAGTATAAGGACATGTTAAGTAATTATGTGAAGACAAAATAATAGCTTGAAGCAATAGTAAACACCATAATATATGGCCGTGCTTAAATAAAGGTCAAAAGCATTATGCTGACATAATTGCAGTAGAAATCCAGAAGATCATTTAAGACTAGGGTGATCAAGGATGGGTTTTCTCTTTATTCTGGTTGGACGGAAACCAAAATATGGACTAGGCTATATGGTAAAAAGAGGATGGATAATAGTATGTCAGAAACCAAAGGATTTAGTCTCTTACAGAAATAAGCAAATTAATTTATAAAGATTTTTATTAAGTCTATTTCTAGATTCTTGATATACCTTTTGGTTGCAATTCTAGAATGTCTTGTTTCATTAAGCTCAGATTATTAGGGGCAGCAGGGTGGAAATTTTATGTTGATTTACCCTTCAGCCAATCTTAGAAGTTAAAAAGCATTTAGTCATTCCTGTACGATTTATAAAGGGTCTCTGGTTGTCCTCACTGTGCTGCTCCAGCCACAGCTATTAACTATTTAGAAAGAAATGAGAGGCGAAGGGGTATTCCCAACAGCCAACATCTTGATCTATCCATTTATCTACACAGCACGCTTCTGAGTGTGCCCTTCCTATTCCATCCTATGTTATGTACTGGGAAGTTTGTCTGAATGTTTTTTCCATTCTCTAAAGAAATGTTGAACATCTTTGAGTACTGTGCTCAGGACCCAGAATAAATGAGATAATGAGAGCTTATACCCTTGTATCAATAATAATGATAATAATAATAGAATATTTAGCAACTAAAACATAAAGATTTTTACATATACTATTTGATTCTTATAATCAACTGCATGGTTATTATGCTACTTTTATAAACCAGAAAATAAGAGTTGGTAGAAATGTTGACTCTTCCAAGGTTACTTCTAGTAAGTAGTATCATCAAGACTTGAGTTTTCCTATTCTTCATCCTGTACTCTTTCCTCTGCATCACACCAACTAGCCTTGTCAACTTCCTTTTTACTAGCAGTTTCATTGTGCTGCCTAGGGTGAAGCCAGTATCTGAAGATGATTATCAAAGCCCACAGTAGTTAGAACCCGTGAAGAGGTACAGCCCTAGCACAAACAGCTAAGAGAACTGGAAGGGCATGAGATAAGCGTAATAGAGAAAAGATCCTGAACACAGGAGCCCACAGTCTACTACTATCTTCTTCTCTTATGGTGCTTTCACTGTAGAAATGTGCCCAGTTTTCAGTTCCATATTTAGGAAAAGATACTGGTATTTTCATGGAAATCAGAGTTCTTAGAGTGAGCTGTTGAGGATATAACCTAGGAGAAGGAGTTTGAAAGATCTGAGGTTGTTCAACTGAAGAAAAAGCTACTGTGGGAATTCAATAATATAGAAACCCAGAAAACATGATCCTAATATGTATGACCTTACTGTTAAAGGAGCACGTAAAAATGTTCAACTTAAGTGGAATCTATGTTGTTGATGTGACATGTTCTATATCAGAAAACAATACAAAACAGCAACCATTAATGAGTGCCAAGTTTGTCCAAAATACCATGGTAGCTGCTTTATTTACACTGTTTCACAGAATCCTCAAAACAACCCTAAAATAGTATTTGCACTTTACAGACTTTTGAGAACCCTAGCAAGGACTATTGGTTTAGATAATTTTAAATAGTATTTCATTCCTACAGGGTTTTAAGGTTTTGATTTACATAAAAAACAGGACTGGTGTTTTCCTGATTTTATTAGAAAATATTAGGTGGTAGTAAAAGATTGACAAAGTCTTAAAATGAGGTTTTCAGCATGCGTGAATTGGGCTATAAAGTTAAAAACACCACCAGCTTACATAATAGCAGTGATAAGGTAGCAATAAGTTTGTCTTGCCTTTTTTTTAAAACCAGTCTAACTTTACTATTCTAGGTAGTATTATCTCTGTCTTTTATCTAATTAACACTGTGTTTAAAACTAAAACCCATAGCCTATTCTTTTTAGTTCTCATTAAAGTCCTTATGGATATATTCTTGGAATTAGTGCACATTTCTCCTCACATACAGGCTAATGCCAAACTCCCTTAAAATTATACTTCCTCTAGAAATTAAAAAATGAAACAAAAGTAACATGTCAGAGTTATTTCAATCCTTTAAAAATGAAACAAAACTAATATGTCAGAGTTATTTCAGTCCTTTAAAATAGATCCAAATCTACAAGTCATTATTGCAAACAAGTTTTTTTATGTAGCAAATTAAGAAAACTGAGTCATGATCCCAATACAATCTGTTTGAAAACCAGTTTTGTTAAATTTTGAAGTTATGTTGGCATGGATAATAATTTTTTTTAACTTTATTTGATTCTATTTCAGCATGGGGCTAAGCTGTATAATCTTAGTATTTACTTCTCTGACACTTCTTAGTGGCTCTCAATTCTTAATTCTGTCTTGCTAGGTAGAGAGAAGAAATTACTGTCATTTACAAGAAAGATACAAAGATTGAACAATGACAATCCAGGCCTTGCAGTAATATCTACAAGAGCTTCTTATGAAACATTTTTAAATACAATAACTTTCTCTGTGTACTTTAAACAGTTGAACTGTAGAAATTATATCCATAAGATTGTGTAGGCTTACTCCATAATAGGTTAATATTCTTTGTATTATCCTGCATATTTATGAAGATATGTTGCTTCCCATTCTTTGACTTATTTTTCAAATATGTAAATTTTAGGAGATGAGTTATTTTTCATGTGCTGCTTTTTTTTTTTTTTTAAAGATTTTATTTATTTATTTGACACAGAGAGAGAGATTACAAGTAGGCAGAGAGGCAGGCAGAGAGACAGGGAGAGGAGGAAGCAGGCTCCCTGCTGAGCAGAGAGCCCGACGTGGGCCTCGATCCCAGGACGCTGAGATCATGACCTGAGCCGAAGGCAGCGGCTTTAACCCACTGAGCCACCCAGGTGCCCCATGTGCTGCTTTTTAACTGAAACTTTTTTTTTTTTTTAAAGATTTTATTTATTTATTTGACAGAGAGAGATTACAAGTAGGCAGAGAGAGAGGAGGAAGCAGGCTCCCCGCTGAGCAGGGAGCCCGATGCGGGCCTCGATCCCAGGACCCTGAGATCATGACCTGAGCCGAAGGCAGAGGCTTTAACCCACTGAGCCACCCAGGCGCCCTTAACTGAAACTTCTAAAATGACTATTTTCTTACTTCCTTTCTTTATCAAAATCTCTTTCAGTACAAAGGAGAGGGTATTATTACTAAAAGACACTTGGTAGTTGATTTATTATATAGTTGTTTTCCATCATATGTATCTCTGCAGCCATCAGTTCTTTCCTTTGAAAAAATAGCAAAAATAACAATTTGGTTTGTAACTAATAGTGCCTTGGAAACAGCATGAAAAAATCATTTTCTGAGAGATGCGGTATTTTTCTTCTCATATGAAAACAGAGAAAACCTCCTTGACATTCTGTTCATTGCTGATTCATATGCACTGACATGACCTCTCTGTGCTCCTGTCTTGCTTTGGAAGCTTTGTGCTCACTCTTTAGAGGAAGGCCAATTATTTAATACATGTGAACTCGAGTCTGTAAGAGAGAGGAAACAGATACATCATTTATTATCATCACATTATTTTTGAATGAAATCCATTAGATTACGGGTGAATCACATGTCTGACTTAGTCTTTGAGTAAATTGTCAGACAATTTTTCTTTTTTAAAATAGGAATACTAAATGGATAGGCAAGACATAATTTTACTTTTCTTTCTGTGGGATTGATGTATCAGTGTATATCTCTTCTTATTATTTCTCTTTTTAAAGATATTTATTATCCTGTATTATTTTTCTAGTAGTTTTTCATTCATTCCCCCTCATCATTGATTGGTTCAGCTGAGATTCCATGCATGATAATTTTATACATAAAGCTGCAGCAAACACTTGAATTTACCCTTTAAGAACTAATTTTTATCATTGCATCCCTTTGGCAGATTAACCTAATTAAGATCCTATAAATACGTGACAGGTTGTTGGTCTATTTGAAAACTATATACTTTTAAACTTCAGATTGAATTCCTAATTTTGTGTAACAGAGGTTGACTCTGACCGATTAAGCATGAAAGGAGTTTGTTTATTAAGAGATTATTGGGATGGGAGAAACAGGCTTTGAAACTCAGCTTCCAAAAGCAAAGCCCAAAACCGTGACAGAGAACTGACCTGGTGAGGAAATCCCGTGGCTCTCGCTTGCTGACCATATGCCCCCTTCCCAACTCACTGCTTTCCCTCCCCCACTTACACTTCTGCCTCTCACAACCTCAAGCTTTTGGACCCAAAAGCCAAAGTGTCTGCCTCTACCCTCACCAGTTAAGAAGATCCTTTATGCAGTTTCATTCATCAAATTGTTAATTTCTCCTTGAAATCTCATGGGGGTAAACCTGATTGGTAGACCTCTGATCACAGGCCTATATACTGGGTACAAAAAGACGCTAAGAAAATATTCTTTGGGCATTCTGCCTTATAAGTGACCAAACTTATAAGCACAGAATATCCCCTGATTATGTTAAAGGTTTTCACCAAATGCCAAAACAAGAAAATATGGCAAATGTATATACTATCCTACATTGCTTGGCTATTCAATATCAGCTTGTACCCTTTGTCAGTACTTAAACCTAACCTTTAAAATATAGCATTCTTTCATACTTAACCATAGTAACAGTAACATTAAGTAAAATAGTAGCAAAATACTTCAGCTCTCCCTTATAGAAACAAAATGTGTTCATAAAGGGAATGGCCTAGAGTCTCTCTAGCAACCTACCACAAGGCAAGTATAGCTGAGAGGGTGAGTGACCCATCATTATAATTTCTGCTGTTCCCTCCTCAAGTCCCATTCCATATATGTCACAGTCACTTAATACAGCTTACTCCTAAGCATGCCTGATTTAGTAGTTCAGTGAATCAGCTAAACCAAGTTCCCTTAGGGCAGATCAGGTCACATTTATTGTTTCCAGTCTGATATACAGATTCTAATAGCACTTGGTAATGAACTAAATACTCCCTTTCTTTTTTTTTTTTTTTTTAAGTGTTTATTGATTTATTTGACAGAGAGATAGCACAAGTAGGCAGAGCGGCAGGCAGAGGGAGAGGGAGAAGCAGGCTCTCCTCGGAGCAGGGAGACCATTGCGGGACTCGATCCCAGATCCCCTGGGATCATGACCTGAGGCAAAGGCAGCGGTTTAACCAGCTGAGCCACCCAGGTGCCCTCCATTTTCACTTTCAAAGGGACAAGTTCCCTGCCTGATGACTTTGCTCCAAAACCTTAGCAATTTCTGCTGGGATTCCTTGATCAGAACTCGCACCAGGCTCCATCCAGTACTGTGATAAAATACTAACAGTTCTAGATCCACTGAATCTGTTGGTCGTGAAGGCCAGGTAGATGTTCTGTAGCCCGGATTAACTAGGAAGTCTCCTTTGTCCTTTTGTGCTCACTCTGCAGCATTCAGGTCACTTCATAAATAGATCACAAAGTAAGATTCCCAATGGGATATATATTATTTTCAAAAAGACCCACATACCATTGTGCCTCTTTCCTAGTGGCAGGAGGTACTGTTAGTCCTCTAACTTTGTAGAGGTGACCCCGATATGCTCAAGACCACTGGGCCCTCAGAAACTTCACTGAGGTGTAGCTCTTCTGTTTGCATAATGCTGTAACTCCCACCTCCACGCATATTGGACTCAGAGCTATGTTTTACGTATCTGTACAAAGGATCTCGAATACTTATTACTTCCTGCTTTCCAGGTCCTGGGGATGTAACGTCATCGTCGTAGTTGTCCTGTGTTTTGGTGAGACAGTACAGGTCTTTGTGAAATACACTGTGCTTCAGAGCCAAGTAATTTGTATAACCCTAGGAGGAAATGATTTATGGCCCTATGAAAATAGCTGTTACAGGTGTTCTCTCTCTACTAGGGAAGGAGGAAAAATCATGTGCAGATGAACAGTTGTATACCTGGAGCTGAGTGAGTGCTAGTGAAGAGTGTACCTGTGCAGTAGCAGCTGCATAGGAGGAGACCACTGTCTGATGAAGCGTCTCGTCATCTCCTCTCCTTCCTCAGTGCCAGCTCCATACCCGGTGTGTGTAAGGTTCTACTGGGCTGGATGGGAGGCACATTCAGGTTAAAATTCCATCCGCTCTTCATTTGATTCCCACAATCATCCTTTGTGACCACTAGTCCACAGTGGTATTCTGAGTCCCGTGTCTTTTAGAGTTAGTTCAGAGCTGTTCTACAACAGTACCCAAAAGACCTGGTATTTCCCTTTTATGCAGTGCAGTTACGTTGATGGAAAAGGCCAAGCTGAGAGTTTGCCGTTAACACCTGTGATGTCATTACGATGCATGTCTTCGGGAACTTGCACTCTCTCCTTCACTCAGCTCTGGGTCCGCGAAGTGACTTAGGACTAGAAATTGGAAAAAACATTACAAATTTTTGTTGTAGTGGTTCAAGTCATTAAACCCAGATATCTTATAATTGTATTAAGTTGGTATTTTTTTGGATGCCTATCTGGTATATGGATCATTTGATCCAGTAGCCAAAGCCAGTGGCCAAGAGCAGGCCAGAGGATTCTGATTACAACTTAACTCTCCTAGCAAGAACAGTAACCTTCTGCCTCTTGGATCTAAGTGTTTCTGCCTGAGGTCGGCCACCTTAGCATCCTGCTACCTACACCGAAAGCAGTGTGACCCAGGAGCACTCCTGGTCTCTAAAAGGTAGACAGTATTGTTCACTGACGCTGCCTTTCCCCTCTCCAGGAACATCGGGGAATAGCTCTTGGCTGTGATTTTTGCCTTGAACTGAGAATTTGGAATTGTGAACATGTCATTATCTTTTTCAAAAGCTGTGCTGTGGAAAAAGCAAGTCAAAAATCTTATCTTCTTCCTACTCCTTATATTGTTGTTCCGTGTTAGTAACCACTGGATCTCCCAGTCTTGCCTTCATTGGTCATTTCATTTCAAGGGACTGTAGTTAATAATTTGTTACTTTGCTACTGTAGGCTGCCAGACTTGACTTTTTTTTTTTCTTTCAGAAACTGGCTGGAATTTTAGAGCCATCAGCCCTTAGAGAGCCAGAACTAACCATAGATCTTTCTGATTTTCCTGAGGCTAAATTGCCTTCAGCCACTTCCTAGTAGCCATTTAGTATCAACCAGGGCTTTCCTCTTAAACAGCAGAAGCTGCCTCTGGCTAGTTAAGCAGTAAAAAAAAAGTTTATTCAAAGGAAATTGAGTCGTTGACCAAAGTGTTGAAAGCTGGAGAACCAGGGTCAAGGTTAAGCTTCTAGAAACAGTACCAAAACTATACCCCAAAACTTGCACAAAGATAAGTCCCACTTTGCTGTGACACTCCCATCAAGCACTCTAAGAGCCTGCTGCTTAAAGCAACCATTGCTGTAGCCAAAAGTGGAACGTGTCTCATCCGTATGAGCAAAATGGATGCTATACAGAGCTTCCTTCCTCTCATTCTGCTGAATCAAAGTCCATCACAGTTGACTCTGACTAGCAGAGCCCCGGGAATAGAGCAGGATAGATAACTCTGTTGTCTGGGTTTTACCTAGGAGAGTCATACCTCATAAAGCTAGTTTACCAAACACAGGAAGGGTATCAAAAATCAGGGAGCATTACAAATGGCCACTACATATTTTGGGAATTTTTTCCAAGTTGCTATGGTTACTGTAGAAATATTTTTCCAGCTTTTTAGTCTCATGGCTAATTCTAAATCTGATCCTTTGAAGTCAAACTACATGGGTTTCATTCTTACTAAAACAGGACTTCAGCAGTCGCCAGGTTCACCAGACATCTTGTAAAGAGTTTGCCACTTGGCCACCACAATTTAATATCTTCTCAAATAATCTGAGGTTTCTACAGTTAGGCCCAAATGATGTGACACTGTGCAGAGGATATGCAGTATTTTGGATAGATAAGGTTTTTGTTCCACATACTTGTGCTAAAAATAGGTAGTTTTAGAAGGTATATATATGTAAGTAGATTTTTTTTTTTTTTAAGTTTTAGTGATTAAGTGGTTGTTCTAGAGCTAACCAACAATTTTACCTTTGGTAATTTAGGAACATCTTACATATATACATTAGCATAGTACTTGTTTTCATAGAGTGATGGCCACAAAGATTCCTAAAGTCGAAAGAACTTGACTAACTTGTCTTTTTCCTGAATCCACCTAGATTAAATTTCAGTTGTCTCTTGGGAGCTTGGAAACATCTTTGTTCTCACACTCTTATCAGTGGATCTGTTTCTTCTACATCCTCTCCATTTTCTTGCTATCAAACCTGTTATCCATGACCTCTGCTATTTTTTTCAACTCTGAGTGTAAAATTGAAGAAATAATAAGAACGAGACAGCAAAGTACTTTTTATCAAATTAAGTCACATATATTCTAAGTCAGAAAAAGGAGAGCTTTAATCCTTAACTATGTAGTAAGTATGTAGGTTTTGTTGTATCTGTTTTCACTGGTCCCTTTTACTTTTTTCTCTGAGATTCTGAACTATAGAAGATTATGGCTGCTCAAAATCTGGCCACCAGTCAGAACATTATTATGCTAGTAAGTCTCAAAGTTAGATTCCTCCAATCCATTTGAGTCCTTTCCAGATAATGTTTTCCAATGTAGATAATTTTCTGAACATTTGAGTTGAAGTACAGTATTTCAGGATAAATCCTATATCCAACATTCAGTGTGCATTGGGATTGATTCATTAAATGGTCCCACTGCTCTTGTCACCAAGATTTTTCATATTTTCATATTTTTTGCATGTATAATGTGATCATTACCTTGTACCAGGAACATATTAATCATAATTTCTTTGCCATTTTACAAGAATTTTAATGTCTGCATTTTATTCATCTGTGGGGACATTTGGCATATAAAATAACTTTGTTGCTTAGTTTTTCCTTTATAGTTTAGAGTGCTTATTCATTTAAGATTTAGTGTGACTATAATATATTCAACACTTTGCTTTTGTCCTCAATATTTATTCCATTCCTGTGGTTCACATTTTCCTTTTCTTATGTATCATGTGTTGAAAATGAAAATATCTTGTCTGGGGTGGAGCTTAGCCACTGGACTAAACAAACATGCTTTCCTTCTGCTCTTAGTTGATTTTAGTGGTTAAATTACTAAAAAATCCTGTTAATAAAAAAAAAAGAAGTTTTACATCTACCTTTTTTTATTGTGTACTTTCATAGTTAGTAAAAATTCCTTCCTTTCAACTCTCCCACCAAAATGGAACTTGTTCACTCATACTTCTTTTATATTTAAGACCCTGACATTAGTAGTCAGCAGATTAATGAAAATAGCATAGACGTTCAAGAATCAAAGTTTTTTAATTTAATGAAAGAAATTAAACCATTGGAACAGAGTTTCCAAAACTCAGAGCGTATCTATGATGGGCTATCCAAGGCATGTTTTTCTTATTATCAGTGGCACAAGTGCAAGAGGAAAAACCTAAACACATGAACACTGGAAGTTTCTAATTGTGTCACCTCTGACATCTTGTGGGCCAAAGCAAGTCATATGGCGGAGCCCAAGGTCAAAAGGCAGAGAAGTACTTTCCACCCAGTGTGAGGCCAAGCGTGTTGCACAGTCAAATTCAACATCAATGGAGTAGCAAACTAATTCTCCCGTGGAGGTGGGGAAAAAGAAGGAGTTAATAGTTGCCAAAGAGTAATTTATTTTTATTTATTTTTTAAAANTGGAGGTGGGGAAAAAGAAGGAGTTAATAGTTGCCAAAGAGTAATTTATTTTTATTTATTTTAAAAAATTTTTTTTTTAAATTTTTTAATTTATTTTTTTTATTATTTGCCCAAGGGGTACAGGTCTGTGAATCATCAGGCTTACATCTTTCACAGCATTCACCAAAGCACAAACCCTCCCCAATGTCCATAACCCATCCACCCTATCCCTACCCTCCCACCCCCCAGTAACCCTCAGTTTGTTTTGTGAGATTAGGAGTCTCTTATGGTTTGTCTCCTTCCCCATCCCATCTTGTTTCATTATTTTTCCCTCCCTACCACCCACGACCCCCCACCCTGACTCTCAAGTTCCTAATATCAGAGAAATCATATGATAATTATCTTTCTCTGATTGACTTATTTCTCTCAGCCTAATACCCTCCAGTTCCATCCACGTCATTGCAAACGGCAAGATTTCGTTTCCCAAAGAGTAATTTAACCTGCTACGTACCAACCAGTCTAGATAAGGTACCCTCTCTCCAGCTAACCCTACTTTATCATATCATGACCCTGTTTTATTTTCTTCTTAGTCCATATCATTATCTGAAACTATTTCAATAGTTTATATTGCATTTTTTATTCATTCATTGAATATCATCAGGCACCTAATGTGTACGAGGCATTACTCTAAGTACTAGCAACACATCAGTAAAAAACAAGACCAAAGTCCATGTTAGTTGTCTGTCTCCCTCACTAAGTATAAGCTCCAAGAGAGAAAGGACCTCATCTATCTTGTTCACCACTGTATTCTTAGCATCTCAGAATAAACCTGGCATGTAGCAGATGCTCAAGAAAGTTTTGTTTCATGAATGAAGAAATGCCATTAAACATTCATGTAATCTAACACCATTAGCCCCTCTGCTTATTAGTCAGCTTTCTGATTGGGATTTGTTTACAATATAGGGAAGTTTTTATAGACAGTCTTGTGAACTTGAGTTACTCTTCTTTTGAGAGAAAGATCTGTGCTTAGTATTTTGGCAGATCTGAGGTTATACATACAAAGTTGAAAACCAGTCCTTCAATGCAGTAAACTCAGCATGGTAAAACCACCCTAAGAAACTTAAGAGATAGACACCATTGGCTAAGTACACTTGTAATTCACTTCTAAGCAGATAAAGCAGAGGGATTTTTGACACAGAAAATATGACATCCAGTGTCTCATGAGGCTTCTGCTCATTTTAGATACTTATCTTCTTTGCTTCAAGGTTTCTAACAAAAATTATTTTAGTGATAAGGTATTAGGTCTTTTTTTAGGCTCCTACATAGCAAGCACAAAGAGTATGTATGGGTTTTGAATCATGTGCTACTCTTTCATTTAGGCTTCTAAAACTCTGTTTCAAGAAGTTTTCTCAGAATATGTATATATTATACAAAACTAAGCAAAAACTTAACAAAGGATTGTCAGTAGATCTGTTCCATAGAAATTTGAACTGCATTATCAACAGTCAGGACAGGACTAGTCCCACCTCCCATCCCTGAAGCTGTAGTTGTTTTATTTTTACTCAGTCTATTAGTGTCTAATAGTATATGGTCTGTCTAATCTCACACTTCAAATAAAATCAGTCAGCACTTGCTTCGGCAGCACAAATACTAAAATTGGAACAATGCAGAGAAAATTAACGTGGCCTCTGCACAGGGATGACACATAAAATCAGTCATAGCAATTCTCATACATTAAGTTCTTAAGACTTTTTCATGAATTAGGCTGTGAAAAATACTAGATGCCCTTGATAAAGTCTTTTAAGAGCTACTGCCATTTGCTAAAGAAGATACTATTGTTTAACTACAATAGTTCTTAATAAAATAGAAGTGATGATGAACTATTTTATAGAATTGGTGATGTACTACTGTTGAAAAAGAAGACTTTGTATAGTCTTAGACCAAGAAAGAATTTCCCAATATCTTTATTGCCAACAGGATTATTGAGTTCTGTTGTAATGATTTGACTTATTTGATTCACTCATTAACAAATGCTTGCTCAGCATTTACACACTAACATATACGATAAATAAGATAGACATGATCCCTACACCGCCAGGGATTAGAGCCCAATAAGGAGATGCAAAGAGCCAGAACTTGCCGCACGGGTGAGAGTGCCGAGAGAGAAGTGGGACCCGATGTTACAGGGGCACACAGAATGGGACCTAATGAAGTCTTCATGGATCAGAAAACCTGACATCGAAGCTAAAACTTTAACAATTACTTCTCTCTCCCTCTAGCCAATGTATGGGGAAATCTGTCCTTATAATATATATCCAGATTCTAACCACCTCGACTGCTAGCACCAGTGACTAAGCCACTATCAAACCCCCCTAACTAGTATCTTTACTTCTACTCTTGCACTGCAAAGTCATTTTTACACTTCAGTCAGATTTTATCGCTTCTCTGCATGAAACCCTGAAATGGTCCCATGTCACTCAGAGGAAATTGCAGCGGCCTCTGGGGGTTCTCTGGCCTCCTGTTTCTTCTCGCATCTTCGATGAAAACATCAAACCTAACTGTAAAAGACTGCAACTTTTTCACAGAATTTTAGTGTCACATAATACTCAATTCAGCGTTTTCAAAATTTCACTGAACTTAACCTATGGGTGAAATTGAAAAACGAGTCTCACGATTTAGTAAGTAGAGCTAACTATGCTGTGTTTCAGGTTCCATTTACATAATATTTTGAGGTATCTTTTTCAGCTCTTACAGCCATCAAAACCAAGGGTTTAACTACATTTAGAGCCAAATTGCTATATCACAAAGCGAGTTTGTGATTTGTGACTTGATATCACAAATATCACAATTTGAAAAAAACCAAGATTCTCAAATGTAATGAAGAATTATTCAGTTACATTAGCCTCACTTTTAAATAGTACATATTTTATGACATGTGTAACATATTAGTAGTAAAATACAGTATGTGTCCATAAATTAATAAATAACCATTTCTTTAGGCTAGAGGGCTTCCATTTTAGACCAGCCATTTTCTCCACACTTATGTCTAAGAAAAGATAACTATAAAGATCTTTTTAAAAGAGTGTAGTGAGAGGAGCACTTTCTTATTTGTTGAGAAAGTTGCACTATTAGTTGAAGACTCTGCATTTGGTCTGTTTCATTCCTCCTAACTGGAAAACATGTTTGAGAGGGAAAAGCAAGATGGAAAGAGATGCAAAATAGTTGTCATAATTGATTTGTACCACAATTATTTCAGTGCTAAATTTATAGTTGGTTTAAAATATACCTCACTCCTTAAGACCTTTGATATACTACGGGACAGTGTTTGTCTCATTTATTTTATTGTTGTAATGTTATTAGGAAAGCTATAAGCTTAGGGAATATAGTAGAGAGCCAGTAAGACTTAAAGCTATTTAGAGAATATCCAAATTGCATAGGAAATTGTCAAGAATGAAATCACTTTTAGAGCAACAATGATAAGCTATTATTTTCTTTTCTAGAGAATGGTATTGAGATGAGTTCATGAATAAATTCATCAATAAATCAAATATATTTATATGATACAGGAGTATTATAAAACTTGACCCTCAGTTTCAAGGACTTGTGGGATGATGAGTCTAAATATATATTTAAAAATTAGTGCATTGTGCAAGGTAGCATACAATTGTCATAATTCATGACTCAGCTGGGTATTGCTCTGGGCATTTAAAGCAGGGAACATGAAGAAGCAGGGCAGACTATGTGAAGACCGTAGTTCTTCATCAGGCTTTGAAGCCTGTGGCAAACAGTGCTAATTGCCTATATAATATTAAGTCTGTCCTGCCCCAGTAATAGAAGCTCAGGGTTTTCAAAGGTAGCAGTATACACAGTTATAAACAGGAACTCCTCGAATTCTCATCAGCCTGCAGTGGCCGCATAACCCAGTTCTAGCCAGTGAGGTGTCAAAGAGAGTCTATTGAGTGAGGCTTTTAAGAAGGCTCTTTTTCTGGTAAAAGTGGACAGATTCCTTTAGCAAGTATGTTTTGCTTTTCCTTCCTCGTCTTTCCTGTCTAGAACATAAACTGATGCCAGAAGGCACAACAGCCATCTTATGACCAAAGGGCAGAAAATATATATGCTAAAGATATGCATGTAGGAAAATAGTCTGGTTCCTTGGGCTGTTTACTCCCAGAGGCCATGGTGCATTAAATAATAAATTCTTTAAGCCACCGTCAAATTTCTGTTACGGCGGAACACACTTCTGACTGATAAGAAGGGTTGGGGTCAGCCTAAGTAAAAATGTGAAGGAGAAAATCAAGCCTCAAGTCCCAAGCATCAATGATATGAGCACACAATTCAGAATCAGAAATAGATGTTACTTGTCTATGTGCAGAGTATAAGGAAGGTTCCTGGAATGGTTTATACTGACTTAACTGCTTTTAGATATATGAATTGCCTTACCTATTTTGGGGAATTATTTTTAATTGTTTTCTTTGTCATCATCTACAAATTTTCTGAAAGATACGACATTCTTTTGTCCATTTTTCTTAAATGAAGGCAGAATTCATGAATCCATACTTTTAAGTATTCAGTAGTCCATTACTCAAGTGTCGACTCCTGCAAGCTTCAGCCATTATTTAAGGACCTTAAATTGTTATCCCAGATAAGCCTTTTGCCTGTATTCCAACTAGTTTACACTGCAGAAATGATATATTCAGAAGAATTAGTCACCTGAACTGGATGTAGTTTTCAACAGTGTTATGATGGAGAACCAGTCTCTATAAAGGATTGACACCCAACATTATTTCAATCATAGCTTTAAAATCATAGTTTTAAAGTGAATCATAGTTTAAAGGAATCATAGTTTTAAAAGTGTGATACCATCTCATAGTTTCCTTAGTTATAATTCAGTAATCTCTGATTTAAACTAAGGAAAAAGAAAATTCTCACAGTAGTAAAATATGTAAGGCAGTGAGTGTGTTAGCTTAATTGTGTTTGAATGGGAAAATGTCAGTTTTATAAAAGGAGAAAAACTTCGCTTGTCCATTTCCATATGTGGTATACAGCCTCCCATTGGTTGCGCAAGCTTCTGATATCCTTTCAAAAAATCTCTTTTCCTAAAATTAGGCTGATCCAGTTCTATTTCTTATAATCAAAAAACCCTTCAGATTCTGAGTAGCTAGCTGTATCTTACATCTGCGTGAATCCTGTAATTTAATAAAAGTGGTTAGCATTCATCTTGTCTCTGGTGAGAAAGAGCTAGTAGAGTTTTATGTGGAGAATGGTGGGAATCACGGAGGTACCTCATTCTCCTGCCCCCCTTGCGAAGGGAGTGAGTGTGTGGATAGAGCTTCACACTGAAGAACATTCCTCCATGTTCGTGGTTGAAATTAGCACATTCTAAATCTCATAGTATGTTTTGAACTAGGCTATAAATTGTAAAAAAAAAATTCTGGTTTAACAAGTACCTACTGAAGTAATTGATGGCACTTCAATGTTTATTAAGAATAAAGATATTACCATTAAGACATAATGTTGAAACTGTCGCTTCAGGAATCTTTAATGGATGAGTTCCGTATGTGTTCAGTACAGCTTCATCCATAATACAAATAAATCCCTTGCAACCAGCGTCCTTAGGCTTTACACATGTAGAATTACTAACTAGTAGGCTGAGAAAAGAGGGCATACAACTAAGAAGAAAGAATAATCAAAGACCACCCTGAATCAGTTGCTTCTTTACCCCCAGGTGGTAAAAGCATTTCCTAGGAAAATGAATATATTATGTTATCACTAAATATTTCCATGCCTTCTGTTAATGGTTTTTTTTTAGAAAAGTTTCGAACTGATTATTGAACTACGCATGAAAATGCTTATGTCACTTTAAAAGATTCTTATGCATACATTTCATTCAACATATGTAGATCGAGAAAAAATGCCCTGTCTGGCAGGTAATAGACTTAAATGAAGTTTAGCAGAGCAGCTTCTCTAGAGCTATAAATTAATCTGCCGTTTTAGCTGTGGAAACTTGTTACAGAATGACAGGTTGTTGATGGTGCTATAGGACAACTGAAGCCATGCATTGTAATTGGTAAAAGCTGCTTCAGTAGTCCTGGAAGTCGGCACTGTTACCCATTTTAGCATCCGCTCATGGACTTCTTTTCTCCTTCTATTTTTTAACAAAAATCTGGAGTTCGGCTTCATTATTCAAGAACCAGGGAGTCTCTGACTTTCTTAAATATGCGTTTAGTTTTTCCAAATTTTCCTGCTCAAAGAATTGTTACTGTTTGCCTTGAGAATCATTTATTCTGAAATGTGGGGAAACTAACGGAGCCCCGAATTCTGTATACCAAGCGATGGGACAGAACGTATTTTTGTACCCTGCACCAAAATGCTATCCTAACGACTTGCTCATATGGCAGTGCAGCTGACGGAGGCATGGTATGCCGTGGCCTTGAAAGTCATTCTGGGAACTGAACGCTCAAGAAACTCAGCGATTGCCATTCTGTCTTCCCACAGTGAAAAATGAAGTGGATCAAAGCCTCTGTAAAGCAAAAACCAAAGTGATTATTCATTTCTTTCCTCGTTTAAGAAACACGCACTTTGACTCTGGTCCACTCCTCTCTTCTCACCCCGATGCCAGTAACTGCACATTCAGATTTACCACACAGAGTCTGACCCATAACTATACCCAAAGAGCAACCACATCCAAGACACAGAAGGAAAGCCAAAAATAATGAAAGCCGCTATATCTGAAAAGATTCTTATTTAAGATCTCAGGTAAGCCTATAGAATTGTGGACTCAGGCAATCAGACATCAACCAGACATTCAATTTCTTTTCACTTGCCTTGTGTTTCTTGAAGTCCTACCAAGAAGTGCTCCAACAGAGAGCAAACAGAGATGACTGCTTAAATAGCACCTTTGCTCCACAGAATTTTCTTTTGGGTAAACAGTCTTTAGTTCCTATGTGGACTTCACTGTGTGCAGGTATGTATTAGGGTGAAAACCCAAAGGCAAATTAATGGTAAAACAGACTTCTGAAAGCAGAGGCAAGTCACTAAATCTTATTTGTGCTTACTTTAATTAAATATTAATTAGATTGGATAATTTATGCAGATGTAAGCTGTAGCTGCTTACTGTATATACAGTGTTTGGGTTACAAGCAATAGATCTGGGTTAGGCTAACTTTAGGAAAAGGGATTTTGTTGAAAGGTTATTGGAGGCTTGGAGAATTGATGGGAGGCTGTATACCAGACATGGATATGGGCAAGGGAAGTAAATCATCTTTGGAAATTCAGATGTATCAATGTTAACAATGGTGTTAGAATTAAAAAAAAAAACTGGTCAGGGTAGCATTACTAGGAGTGGACAGAACTAAACATTCTCTGTATTTTTTCTCCACTCATTTATGTACATTTCAGAGAGGGAACATCTGATTGGGTTGGTTTAGGTTACATGCCTGCACTTTGGCTAGAGGAGGGCAAGACACCTAATTCCAATCCACCATACTAAATCCATGGGGTAAGAATTAATTCCCCAACTGGAGTTCAAGTTGCCATTAAAAAGGAGAAATAGGTGCTGGAAGCCAAAAAGCAACAGATATTCAATACAACTACCATTTATTCAGTGTGAATGGTTTATCAATCACTATGTTTCTTATGCATTTTCTTATTTAATCCTTAAAGGAAGCCTTGTAGTAAGTTACTATTTTGCAGGTAAGAAAATTTAAGCTCTGAGGAAGGTTAGGTAACTTGTCCAAGGTCATACCGTTGGAAAAATGGCAGAATTGAGACACCAGAGAGAATAATCGGAACAATTAGACTCCATGCTCCATCTTGACAGATCTATGTCTTATCGCTCCTGACAGTATTTCCTATCTCTCGGGGATTGAAAAGAAAAGATTTTTTAATACTATGTGTAATGTATTAAATCTACCAGTAGTAGATTTGTACCAATGTACAAGTTATTTTGGGAATAAATGTTATGTAACTTCAGAATGTATAAATTTGAAAATGATTTTTTTCTCTGATGCAAATTCAGGGTTTAGTTTCTTAATATAATGAATTTATCAGTGAATGACAAATGTGAGCCTGCACATCAAACTTGCTGTCTCTTGGTTTGTAGGGAAGAGATTAATGGAGGTAAAAAGTTTAGGTAGTGATTGCCATCTGGACCAGAAAAAGTTGCATGAAATGGAAATGAACCATGATACTCATTTTTACTGGTAGCATTCTTTTGGATCTTTGGCAAGTCAGTTTCCTTCACTGAGTTCAATTTCCCCATCTGTAGTGAAGAGATACTAATAAGCCCCATAACCCCAAGAATGTAACAAGATGATGACTGTTCCATAACTTCATGATCTCTAAACCCAGGGTTTCTCAATGTCGGCTCTATTGACTCTTTGGGCCAGATGATTCTTTATTTTGGGGGACTGTACAGTCAGTCATTGTTGGATGTTCAACATCATACCTGCCTCTACCCAATACATGCCGGTAGCACTCACCCCCTAGTAGTGATAACCAAACAACTGAGTCCAAAATCACTACCAGTTTTCTCAGTGACATTCTTCTGTTTACTGAAATAAGTATCCTAACTTATAAAGATACTTTTTCAAGGGACTCAAAAACTATCTTGAATGTTTTTCAGTTGTCTTCCTATTCTGTCCCACTTTTCTGAATTCATTTTGGGGGGGGGAGTGCTTATCACTAGAACAGAGTCCTCTTCCTGGCCTCTTACAGGTCTAGGAGTTCATGTCTTTATACCATATCCAGATCTAATATTTAGCTGGTACTACTACAGCCTTACCAGTTTATCTTCAGTTGGATGCCCCCCAAAATAAATTCTGAGACTGAGATTTATGTGCAAGAAATTTATCAGAAAGTGTCCTTAGGAACAGTGCCTTTGTGGGGAGTAGGAAATACGATTGGGCACAGGGAGGAGTTGCAATACAGTTGCAGAAGGGCTTTAGCTAATTCTGTAGAGCCCTGGATCTGGGATGGCCCTTCAGAGGTGGATCACCTTTAGGCAAAGGGTCTGGACCTTTATATTCCTACAGTGACCAGTCATTGAATGTAAGAGTCTCTCAGGGAGAGGACATGACTTTGGTGAAGGTCACAATTCCCTAAGAGGGACTCAGCTGAACCCTGCCAGTCACCAACAATCTCAGCAACTAGAGGAATCAGTACATTAGTGCTAAAAGGAAGTTCTGGGTGGTGCACTAGAGTTCATCTTTTGCACCAATCAAATCCATTTCCATTGCTTAATAAGTTCTTGTAACAGTTCCTTGAGGATTCACTTTTGCCTTTTGGTCTTCTTTTGTGGGGAAACCTGTAAAAGGAAAGTTGGTGAGATGAGCTGTAACCTCTGTTTTAGTATGTCTTAAGACCACAACTAATTCTCATCTCCCTCCTCTATTCTTTGTTCTAGATTTCCCTTACTCTTAGCTGAACTCTGCTACTTTAGGGGCTTACTGATGAATAAACCGGATTCACATCCGTAAGACCTATAAGATTCTGTTGCCATGTGTTTCTCAGGCTATAGCTGTTGAACTTGTCTGTTTACAATAAAAATTAGGCAAGGGTGTTCTAAGAGATGCCCTACTGGATCACCTGGATGTCAAACATAGTTTTACTCTACCCCATTGTGTAATAGGCCCTGTCCCTGGGTTGTTTTGTTTTTGTTTTTATTTTTCCTGTCTCCTCTTTTTATGATCAGGATCAATTACCTCTGCCTTTTTTCCTTGCCTACAGTTCTGGGCATGAGGAGTCCCAAGTGACCAGGTAGCAATCATAGCTTAAAGTTTAATGAGACTTGGGCGCCTGGGTGGCTCAGTGGGTTAAAGCCTCTGCCTTCGGCTCAGGTCATGATCTCAGGGTCCTGGGATCGAGGCCCACATCGGGCTCTCTGCTCAGCAGGGAGCCTGCTTCCTCCTCTCTCTCTGCCTGCCTCTCTGCGTACTTGTAATCTCTCTCTCTGTGTTAAATAAATAAATAAAATCTTAAAAAAAAAAAAGTTTAATGAGACTTACTTTGTGTCCTTTGGTGGAATATCATCGCCCTTCTAGGAATCTAAAGCCTAGAGTTTGCAGGAGTTGCAAACACAGTGGGAAACACAGATTCTCCACATCAGTTATTAAGAATGATGATGGGGCACCTGGGAGGCTCAGTCAGTTAAGCGTCCGACTCTGGGTTTCTGCTCAGGTTGTGATCTCAGGGTCATAAGATCAAGCCCCACGTCGGTCTCCACACCCAGCGTGGAGACCACTTGAGATTCTCTTTCTCCCTCTCCCACTCATGCTTGCCCTCGCTCTCTCAAATAAATATATCTTTAAAAAAATCATGATAAATAGGGCCACTCTTACTGCTACCTCTTAGCTCCTGGACCTTTAAATTCTTCCTCTTGGAAATACAGCTCCCTATAGTGGCTATTGACTTAGGGTGTATTCTGTGTCCTAGAGAATGAATTATAGGATATCATTGCCAAGGTGGAGTCCTGGCTGTACCTTTCATAGACCATTCCATCATTCTTTTAGCCCCATAGCTTCTGGCTGGTGTAGTCTGTGATAGCACTTCAACTGTCTGCCATAGCATTATGGTATTTCTACTTCATGTTATGTGGACCATTGCTTTCTGTATGCTTCCAAGAGCCATCATAGCAGTTCTTAGGATCATCTCCTATAGTCTCTCTAGGGTATTAAATCCTATGAGAGAACGCTCCCATATCAATAATCTCCATTATCGAAACTCATATTCTATCTCCTCTTGATCCAGCACTCTCTCATCGTCTCCTGCTTCCTGCTGGTACATGTTAACTAGGTCCTACTGTTCCTTTGAGGTATAGTCCTTTCTTCCTTTAGCAGGCAAAACACTTCCTAGGCTGGGTTCTGATGTAACTCGATCCATGACATTGGTCTGGGGGCCAGGTCTTGAAGAGGTAGTGGTGTGATGTGGGTGGGAGTGGTGGAGGTGTATGTGTCATCCTGCAAGGAAGGTAGAAGGCTCTTTATTGTTTTCAAGCAGCAAGGGACTGCTGTTCTCTCGATAGAAGTTTTAAATACATCCCAGTTTAACAGAGCTTAGTTCTGGTTGATGATATGAGTGACTTAAGGTTTTTTTAAAATATAATTGTTTTATTAAGCTCTCCTTTAAAAATTAGTATATATAGATAATCATTGTATAATTAAATATGCATGATATTTAGAGAGCTATTTAAAGATGTATACTATATAAAAAACATATGATACCTAGCTAGATACTATCCAAATGAAAATATTTGGATTATTATTCAAGACTGATAATAATGGGAACAAGAAAGAGGAAAAAGGAAGGCTCTAAGGCAGAAAGTTAGAGAAGTTCTGTTTCTTTTTTATGCTTTTATTTACTTACATGATAGAGATACAGCAAGAGAGGGAACACAAGCAGGTGGAGTGGGAGAGGGAAAAGCAGGTCCCCTGCTAAGCAGAGAGCCCGATGTGGGGCTCGATCCTAGGACCCTGGGATCATGACCTGAGCTGAAGGCAGATGCTTAACAACTGAGCCACCCAGTCATCCCAAGAAGTTCTGTTTCTTGTGAACATAATATTTTCATGTTTCAAGGCTACTTATAGCCCAAAATATTTGGCGAAGGAGTATTATTTTCACTTAGATGTAAAATCTATGTGTCCTTATCCAAAACCGTTTTTGTATTTCTAGACTGCTAATAGTATTGAAAGCTCTAGCAGTGTATCAGTACTTATTCTTGCACTATTCTGAGAGTATGGTTGTACCAGCAGGGAAAAGTACCAGTGTTGAAGGGAGAATAGCCACCAAGAATTGAATTTTGAAGTTGAAAAGGGTAGAGAAGCTGGTTTTTAGGTAAGAAATGGAAATAAGAAATAGTTTCCCTGAAAGCTTTTCATTTTCCCTATCCTACTTGCTAATTCTTTTCACATAATTAGACTTTCAAAACTAGTTGGATGATGACTTGTTTCATAAGTTAATTTATCATGTATTTATGGGACCTCTGTTATGTGCTTAACACTTTGGAAAATATAAATAAGAAATAGTAATTTTTCCCTGGAAGAACACACTATCTAGCCTTCTCTCCAGCCTACCTGAGGGCATAGGCTGGGGATAAGGCTCAGTATGTCTCAAGTAGGTTTCTTGATTTCCACCACCCATCCCCGGCCAGATTTTCTCCTTCACATGTCTTTCTTATCTGAGTCAGTGGTACCAGTCACTCAAACCAAAATCCTAGAAGTCGTCCTCCTTTCACAACTCACACAGTCTTCCAACAAAACTGACAAATATACTCCAGAATAGTACTGAATTCATCAACTTATCACCATCTGCCCACTGCATCCTCTCCAGACCAAGCCAGCATCATCTTTCAGAGAATCAGATATGCCTCCAAAATATTTCCTGCGCACGACATTTTGCCACCATCTCCACTACTGTGTCATAAGACCAAGCCACCATCATCCTTACCAGTTCTACTTGTTTCCACTTTTGTGCCCCCTAACCCTGCTGCAACACATTTTTCATACAGCAGCCAGTGATCTATCTTCTCGAAGCATAAATCTGACCATCGCATTACCATACTTGAAATCGTCCAAAGGTTTACCAAATGTTACCACTTCAAAAAGTCCATCCCTGGCCATCTTAGCTAACACGCATCCATGTTTTTCTCTCTCCACCTGCCATGCTCTACCGCCAATGCCTTTTCTTCCCCTAGCACTTCATCAGTTACTAAAATTGCTTTATTTGCTGTTTTAGACGGTTGTTTTCTATTTCTCTCCCAAGAAGAATGGCATGCTCGAAAAGAGAAGGAAAAAGGCCATATATTTCAATGCAGACCCCAGTGGCTGATATTTTATAGTCCTTGAGTAAATATCTGCTGAAGAAATGAGAGTAGAGGTCACAGCGAGGACTGAGCCTGGGGCGATTCGTCTTACTGAAATAGTTGTTCTGTTCAGTAGAGTCTGAGGAAAAGCTGTGCTTATTTTGTTTCTTTGTTTTATGAAGGACCCCCTGCACCGTGTCTGCATCTCATATATCAACTTTATGTTGAAAACAAATGTGTTGGTGTAGTCCCTTGCTGTCGCCCTGCTGTCAGGCTTCTGTCTTCACCGTAACCGTGAATGTGACTTGTCACTGGCAGATGAACGTGATTTTCAGCCATGAGAAAATAATAAAAGGTTCTTAGTTCTAGGGTACTCCAGGATTTTTCATAATGTTTTCAATGAAATAAATTAACTTCTGTTCTTTCTTTTTACGGAATGGCTCTGAATGTCATTAAAAGCACACATGTTTGTGACTAGATGGATTTCAGTACTTAACATCTTGTGTTAATCTTATTTTTTAAATCCCACTGCCAAACACTTCTGCCTGGTTGGACCACCCGTATCTGGGTTTCTGTGATGCATTCTTTTACGAATAGGTTCTTTTCTCCAGTGGATTTCCCTACGTTATCTACAAATACCTGTTTTCTACTTGCAAGGCAAAATATACCACACTGACTTCCAGGTTTATACTCCCCCATCAGTTTGGATTTTTTGTCAAATTTTTCCTTTCCTAAGATGGGAAAAATCCTTACATCAGTAGAAAGAATATTCTCTCTAGTTCTAGAATCTGATTTAAGAGTGGAAGAGGTGCATTCCAGGTTACAAGTACAGGGACTGTGGAAATGTCCTCTTGGAGAACTCAGAATTAATGCCACTTCTCTTCCCATTTCCTGCATTTCCTTTTCCAATGTCATTGACTCCATCAAGTAAGAAGTATTTACTGAGGCCAGCTATCTGTCTAGCACTATAAAAGGTATTGTTGGACAAAGCAGGAGTTGACCAAACATGACTAATGGGCTTAATCTAGCTTGCTACCTGTTTTTCTTTTAAAATAAAGCTTTATTGGAACACAGCTACATCCATTTGTTTACATACTATCTATGGCTACTTGTGCACTACAAGAGCAGAATTGAGTGATTTTGACCAAGGCCATATGGTCTGAAAAGTCTAGATTTTTTACTCTCTGGCTATGTACAAAAAAGTTTGCCAACCCAATGAGTTTATGAATTAATTGGGCTTGTTGTGAAAACATGGAGTAATTGGTAAATCAGTAAATACCAATCGCATGTTATTGAAGAAAACAGATACCTCAGATTAATTTTATTGGTTGGGAAATAAATCTCATTTACAAAGGAGCTGATGATTTTAAAATGTTGAAATGTGGAGAGATTCCTTGTACTGCCTTTCCTCGATCATTCTGTGCTTTTCTTTGTCAAGTCCCAGATATGCTATGAAAATGAAAGCAATTTAAAACTTTATTAGCAAAGCTCTGTGTCCTCCATAATTCCCCCAAATAGATGCGCTGAAGAAATAGCACAGGATTCTTAAGATCACGACATGGTGTATCATAGATCCTCAGCTATGTTTAAATAAATGAGAGAACATGCAAACTATAAAGGAAGAGAAATTCTCTGCAAATGATAGCTAATGTTATTGAGTATTCAAAACGTGCCACCTTCGAATGGTGTTTCTTGACAGAGAAGACGCTGGCTCTTTTAAGATTAAATGGTAGCTGGAATGTAAACTCCTCCATTTAGTGTCTGACACATGGCACATTGTAAGCGCTTAGTAAGTTTTTACTGTCACTATTTAGAGGAAATTGTGTATTTTCTTTCAGACATAGTACGCATTATACTGGGGTGCATGAAAATAAGTAAAACAAGTAATTTAACCCTTGATTGCATCACTCTCAAATATTAAGAAAACATTTGTATTTAGGAAATACATAACAATGATTCACAGGAGTGTAAAACTAGCTCATTCATCAGTGTAGAAAGATCCTTTTTTTTAAATGTGTTGTGCTGATTATTAATAACTTATTAATATCTTTCAAGCAGCAGGAGAAATTAGCTATGGATATGTATCTACTTAGCTGCTTCCTCTTCTAAAAACTTAATTTTAGTTTAACATAAACCCTTAGAACACCAGTCCCTGGATTGTCACAAAGGAAGCTCACCTGTGCTACCCCGCGGTCAAGCAGAATGTTGCCGACACCCCAGACCACCTCCCACAGCTCACTACCACGATCACTACTACTCTCCCAAAGGGAGCCACTGTCCCGTCACAGGAGCAAGCATTGTAAAGGCTCATCGAGGAGACGCTAGCGTGTTCTTTTAATACGTCCACAGATTCTGTTAGGCCTTTGAGAACAGTCTGTCATTTTAAGTAGAGAATAGTCTCCTGACTCTGAAATATTTTATGCTAAATATGTCAGAGTTCTTTTTACGTCATCAATAATGTGCTTTGACATGTTTAATATGAAAGCCCTTCAGGGGAAGGCAATTATTTTCCTCCTCTTAAAATAGAGAGCGAGGCGGGGTTTAACTACATGAAAAAGTTCCTGGTTAACAACAGCAGCAGCCACGGTCGTGAGGTCTCGCTCGGAGGCCCAGTAGTCAGTCATGCAAGCTTAGCTAGACCTGGAGAGGTAGGAGGTGGATTTGAATGATTCTCTGTTCTGCCATCACCCAGTACATTCGGGTAATTTTATTTTTTGTATTTTTCACTGAAGTCTGTGAAGGAATTCTTATATCTCCCCTTCCTTCCCTGCTCCAAAGGCCATGCTAATTTACCCTGACAATAACTTTTGTAATCCGAATAATGTACGAACGAATATCCAGGGAAATGCTTTGAAAGCTATCAGGTTTTCTGTTTTGTAGAGTTATTTCCCCATCCTAATTTTTCCTTGTTTTACTTTATGTTATCTGTTTTTAAATGACTTCAGACAAACAAACAAACAAACAAAAAGGAGGCTATGGTAATTCTTGTTCCCAAATGTTTAGTTTGGCATATGATGCAAGGCCTCAATTGCAGATTCCAGTGCCAGAAGCTCAGGCTGAACACAAGAATGTGGTGGGCAGGCTTGAGACTTGCATTCGGGAGGAGTGTGTATATTTTCCCAAGGGCCTCATTAACAAGAACCCAAGCCCTGAATTTACTACCAACACGCTTTGACTGACTGACTTCTCTGTTTTGTGTAGTAGACTGTCATCGTACAGATACACATCCTTACTTTCCCTTCCCTGTCAACTGCCTTGTAAGCTCCAAAAGAAAGTTTAACAGTAAATCCTCATCAAATTCGAAATTGTGATTTTGTCATAGCTCATGGCACATAATCACACAAAAGAGATTAATTTTTGAATATTTTCAAAATTAGAAACAGCTGAAATGTCCATCAGTAGAGGACGACCTGTTAAATGGATTACGTTACAGTGGACTGCTGTACATCCATTAAAGGAATATTTAACTACATTTGTCAATATGGCTGCAAAATGTCCTGTGTAATATCATCTTGTATATTCAAATATATTTTGTCGTATAAATCTCTGTATACATGTTGTCTTAGAAAATATATTTAAACAGGTAAAAGACAAAGGTGATTTATTTTCTTCTCCCGGAGGTAGAAGGGGAAAGATTTTGTTTTTTGATTTATACTCCTTTGTTGAAATATATAATATACTGATTGTGTTGTAGCTTTAAGAAGAGAAAACCAGGTGTGCTTCCTTTGTGTTGTTTTTTGTCTATTTTTTATATGTCCAGTATTTCAACCCTTTCTTTTCTTTTTAAAGTATATTCAAAATCCTCTCCCGAGCTTTGGCTGCAGGGGCATACAGGTTTGACTTGGATGTTCTAGAGAGGAATAGACCAACGTTTTCCTTTCTCATTTGAACCATGCCATACTTAGAAGGAAATGCTGACCAATGAAGTCAATGCCAAGACTGACAGTGGTATCAAGGTCAGCAAGAGTTCTTTAGCTCAGTTTCCTACTCATTCGTCTGGGTCTGTTTTGTGGCTTGAATGGATTAGAGAAACATTTACATTGAGGCTTTAGGAGAATTTTCACACTGCTCAACTCTCACAGAACAATATAAACCCACAGGATTAAGGATGGGATTTATGTGAAGTCAGTAGGGTAAAATGAGTGCATGCACCTGGTTCTTTTCTTCTTTTCTACTTGCTGGGGAAGGCACCCTGAGACAGTGGGGACAAAAATGTATGTGTAGGCAAGGGCATGTCTTTCAGGGAGACATAATTTGATGTAATTTAAAGAAGTTCTGCCTTTTTATTTTTATTTTTTTTTAAATATTTTCTTTATTTATATGACAGAGAGAGATTACAAGTAGGCAGAGAGAGAGGAGGAAGCAGGCTCCCTGCTGAGCAGAGAGCCCGATGCAGGCCTCGATCCCAGGACCCTGAGATCATGACCTGAGCCGAAGGCAGAGGCTTTAACCCACTGAGCCACCCAGGCGCCCAGTTCTGCCTTTTTAAAAGCGAGTCCAATTGCAAGTGATTTGTTGAATACAAGACTGATGTGGAAAATAATTTGTCTCTCAAATATCGTATCTCTATTAGTACTTGCTTTATCTTCCATATATTCTTCATTCTTCAACCTTGCTTTCTCCTGCCTTTTGAGTCCCGTAACGATTGAAGTTATTCTTTCTGACTGCAATTCAGAAACCCATATTGCCTCTTGTAATTTAGGTGAATATTGACTTACTTCAACACTTAACCTGAACTGGAGATAAGATTAACACCCTCAGGAAATTGAGAATGCTAAGAAATAGTATCTAATTAGGACCTGTGACAGGTTGTATTTTTAAAAAATGATCATAGCAGTGCTCCCAGTCCAACATTCTCTTGCCACACCCCGTCAATAAGCAGAGTCTGTGTCCCCTCCCCTTAAACCCGGGGCTGAACTCTGTGCCTGCCTCAACAAATCCGATCTGATGGCTGTGACACCGAGTGATTCTGAGGCTAGCTCAAACAAGGCAGTAGCAAGGCTTCCACCTATCGTTTTTCTCTCTTGACATAATCACTTGTGAATCTAGCCATCATGCTGTGACAGAATGCCAACTGGCCTCTTTGGGGGGACCACATGGAAGGCCCACGTGCACTGGAGCCGACCTCCAGCAAGCCATTAACCACCAGATGTGCGTGAGCCTGCAGCGGATTCTAGCTTCTGGCCTTCAGATCTTCCAGCTGAGATCCCAAATTTCATGGAGCAAAGGCAAGCTGTTACAGTTGCATCATATTCCAATCCCTAACCCACAGTTCATGAGCATAATAAATCGTTGTCTTACACCGCCGAGCGGTAGGGTACTTTGTTTTGCCGCCATAGTAACTGGTACAGGGCCACTTTTCCATTAGAGACAGATGACGAAGTATCTGTAGACAAGGCCAAAATTCTCTTTGAGAAATAATTTTATATCTCCATGGTGTGGCTTGGACTCAAAGGGTAATTTTTAAAAGGCAGATGGAGGTAATATTGAAATGCATGGAGAAAAAGTGACCAGGGGACAGGTTATTAAAAACTACCTGAGCGAGGAAAGCTTTTCCATTTAGGAACCATCAAAAGGAGTCTCCATTAGGCCCAGGTAAGCACTCCTTGTGAATGCAGTCTGTTTCAGGACTTGGAGTATTATGTAGACTGATGGAGCAATCCAGAATTCTGCGCTTCAGAGAGATTTCAACATGTCATTATCCAATTCTTCTAGTTTCAGAAGCACAAAATGAGCTGTGCCAGAAAGCAACTAGGCCAGAGCTCTCCCTGCATTACATCTGACAAAGTGTAGAAAATGAATGATTCTCCATAACAACAGTTTTTAGTGATAGAAATTAAGAAGCTGGACAGATTTTTTTTCATGTTACTGTTACAAATTTCGAAATGTATATAATTTTCAAATAATTTTGTAAATTATTGTTACTAGTTCTTTTACTATCCCATTCATCTTGATTATATCTATGTATCATAAAGATAAAGGCACTCTGCTAGTCATTATTTACTGATGCAAACATCTATTTCACGTGATACTGTATTTTATTGATCGATGATGTACACTTAAAGAATATCATAACTTTGTAAAACAACTTACAGTTTCTTTTACTATTTTAAATCCCTTGCACATAGGACACCTGGGTGGCTTAGTCAATGAAGCATCTGACTCTTGATTTCAGCTCAGGTCATGATCTCAGGATCATGAGATCAAGCCCTGCATCAGGCCCTGCTCACGAGTGTGCTCTCTTCTCTTTCTCTCAAATAAATAAATCCCTCGTACGTATTATTTTTGTGAAGGCAAAAATACTATTTGTTGAAATTTTTGAAAATATAGTATTTTTCCTAAAATACAATTGCTAAAATAAATTTAGTAATTATCTCTTCTTGCTTGTTCTTCATTCAGCAAACATTTAGTTAGTCCTTATTATGTGCCAGGTACTGCTCTAGACCTTGGAGAGACAGAAGTATATACATCCTGTTTTCCTAGGGTTTTCTTAGGGAGCCTACATTTTAGTCAGGCATAAGGCCGACAATAAACAAATGTTTGATATTTGAGGATGTTAAAATACCTTGTATATCAGGGTGATGAGTTAGTGATGCAGGTGAAGAGCAGGTGTGCTACATTTTGATAAAGCGCATGGAAGCAGGCCTGAGCGATGAACTGAGGTTGGCATTTAGGAAGAGACTTGAGTGTACAGAGTGACGAAGTCACTCAGTTATCTAGAAGGATATTCCAGATGGAGGGAAGAGCAAGTGCAAAGGGCTTATGTAGAAGGGAGCTAGGTTATATTTGAGAAGGTTCAAGGAAGACAAGATGGCTGGAACCAAGTGAGCAAAGGGAAGCCTGCAGGGAGATAGATTCAGAAGGCTGTGCCTAAAGGAAAGTGAAAAAAAGTCATTCACTCCACGTTGTGAATATCTCTATTAAATGCTGCTGATGTGTCCAGTAAAATGTGGACTTAAAATGAGCATTCCTTAACTAGTGTAATATCTGAAGAGCTCACAGTGAAGGGACTTCAAAATTATAATGTAATCTCTAGCAGGTATCAGATTTGTGATTATAGCATTTTTTTAAATTTCAAGTATATATATTTATATAGAATAAATATAAGAGAAGTAAAATAAATAGAATATATTTTAAATAAATATATTTAGAGAAGTAAATAGAATATATTCCAAATATATTCTATTCTTATTACTATTATTCTATTATTCTATTATTAGATTCTGTTAGATCTATTATTAGATCTGTTAGGTCTATTATATATATTATATTATATACATTATATAACATATAATGTACTCTATTCTTATTATTCTTATTAGTCTATTCTATCCTTAGATTCTGTTAGATCTATTATTAGATCTGTTAGATCTATTATATATTATATAATATGTATAATATATTCTATTCTTATTATTCTTACTATTCTATTATTAGATTCTGTTAGATCTCTTATTAGATTCTATTCTAGAATATATTCTAAATATATATCTATATATATTTATATAGAATAAATATAAGAGAAGTAAAATAGAGTGATCAGTACAAGTTTTAAGCGTAAGATATATTGCTAGGATAAAAATAAGGGAAAAAATAAGAAGAAATAGTGTAAAAATTCTAGACTGTAAAAGATTATGTTTGGGTTTTTTTTGTTTTTTTTAATAAATGACGTAGGGTATTTACAGGATACATCTAAAAGCATAAGTAATTGTTTTATTTATGATGCCAACAGTTGAAATACATTGGAAATTCTATCCTTTATATATGTAACTTACAATAAGGAACTCTAGGTAACAACTTAAAAATGTGTAAGGGGGCATACAGGACCAAAATATTTAGAGGCCACTGAATCATACCAATTTGAAAGCAGTGTCATAGATTTGTAAGGTACTGATATGTAGTTAGTTTTCTCTATTCCACGTGACATGGTGTATCTCTAACCTTTATCAGCCATTTAAAAAATGGGTATCCTTGGCCATATGTGTGTCCAGAAAAGTAGTAGTGGGATGGGGCACTTTAAGTTCTGTTCGAAGAATTCCTTGAAGCATATGGGTCAGTAGCATTCATTCTTTCACAAAACTATTAAATATTGACCAAGCAGAAGATACTATTATTAATATTACCTTGCAGTATATATTTGGGCACTATTAGTTTTGATGGCCCCAATGCCATATTTGATCTGGGAAATTATATCAGTGCATTTCTTTAATATTCATTATGCTTTATTTATAAGCAAAACACATGTCTACATGAAGCTTTAATCAAGTTACCTGCTTTTAATTATGGTATAATTCTAATTCAAAATATTTTCCTTGAGTCTCTTTTCCTTTTTATTTTTTTGAGATTTGTGGAACTATAACTTCCTATTCATACTCAAAATCAGGCACCTGTAATCTCAGTAATTAGGAGCAAGTCTCCAAGACAAATAGTCTTTATTTTTACATTAAATTTTTTCACTGTACTTTCTATTAATTGTTTCCTTGCTTGTGGGGATATGTACTATCTTTGAATATTTTCTTCTAGACTGATTATTCTGGTTTTATCCATTTGTCAAATAATTCATGATTAATTTTTCAGTAAGTTACACTTAAAGTGTTTGTTATAGGTAACTATAGTTTTGATATTTTGATTATCTGATAAATGTATTTCTCAATTCTACTTTCCCCTTTTTTGCATTACCAAAGATTATTGAGATGTATGTAATTAAAAATTGTGTGGTACGCTTATAAGAACTTTAGAATACAGAAAATATAGCCATTAAAAAGATCCTTGACATTTATTTACTGTGCTCCCCCTCCCACTTACCTGTTTTGGATAAAATAGCAGAGTATTTAGAACCAGATTTTACAATGTTGCTTTATAGTGATTTCTTTTTCAAATTTTATTTGAAAGGTGTTTCCTTAGCCTTCCCAACAGCTTCACTATTTGATTTGAACAACAGAAGTACTTTGTGGTCTTTATCACACAGATATTTGTAACAATTTTGTAACAATTTCTTTATCAAATGTTTCATTCAGGTCCCTATATTTCTATATATTCTAGGACCACAATAGTCTTTTACAGTATTATTCATTCTTCCAACACAACTTGCTAAGGTTGATTTAAAAAAATAGTCTCCCCACAATATTATTTTCATTAAACCTTCACCTTGTCTCATAAAGTATTATATATTAATTCAGTGTGACAGTATGAGTTTATACTCCAGAACCAGGAACTTACATGTTCTAAATATGGTTTTACTACTAATTGTCAGATATAGAACTTTTTGATGTTTTAATTTCCTCATCTGTAAAATAGAAGTGGTGATCATAATTTAGTCAGTTCTTACTTTTCCATTCTACTTTTGAGACTTCCTCTGAAAATACAGTTGACCCTTGAAGAATGCAGAGGTTAGAGGTACTGATATCCCACACTTGAAAATCCACGTATACCCTTTGACTCCCCAAAAACTTAACCACTCATTGCTTACTGTTGACCTTATCAATAACATAAACAGTTGATTAACACATATTTTTATCTTATGTGTATTATATACCGCATTCTTATAATAGAGTAAGCTAAAGAAAGGACAGTATTATTAAAATCATTAAGGGGGCATCTGGCTGGCTCAGTTGAATCTTAGGGTCATGAGTTTGAGCCCCACATTGGGTGTAGAGATTATATAACCATAAATAAATAAACTTTAAAAAAAAAAAAGAGGAAAGTCATAAGGAGGAGAAAACACATTTGTAAATACTGTACCATAAAAAATCCACATATAAGTTGACCTATGTAATCCAAGCCCATGTTGTTCATGGGTCAACTGTATTAAATTAACCTGTTGAAATGAAGGAAGGAATGCTGAGTCCTAATATTAATACTCTGTACCACTTTTTGTGAAGAGTTTTATACCAGTGACCATTGCATGTCATTAGCTTTTTTAATACAAGGAAGCTTTGTGGAATGATCATCAAATAGTGAGATAGAGTCCCCTAAGAGAAGGAAATGCCAGTCAGCTTTCTTTGCTTTCTAGAACTTCATCCCCACTTTTTGAGATTGCTCCACATGGTTCCTCAGTCAAATGGAGCAGTTGTAATTTTGTCTCCTATCTATAGGATACACGTAGAAACTGTCCATGAACCTCCCCAAAGGCCTCAGTCTCCCCCTGCTGCCCTTAGTAAGCAAGACTCAAACATGTCTTTTCTTAACTATGGTTCAAGACTCCTTTAAAAATGAATACTAGGTTGATAATTTTTACACCAATCCATGAGCTAATAGATTTTTGGCATTCCCAGATTTAATGCTACATCAGAAGAAGACTACTACTGCAGAGATATCTAAGTTCTGCATTGCGTGGTGGTCTTCCTCTCTAATTCATCCCTAACTTTGTCCAGTTTCTCAGTCAACAATCCAGGCAGGGCTAGAAACACTTAAATCATTTTTATGTAAAGCTCTCCTATCACAAAAAAGACTAGGTTTTTATCTTTCTTTTTTTTTTTAAAGATTTTATTTATTCATTTTGACACAGAGAGAGATTACAAGTAGGCAGAGAGGCAGACAGAGAGAGAGGAGAGAGGAGGAAGCAGGCTCCCTGCTGAGCAGAGAGCCCGATGTGGGCCTCGATCCCAGGACCCTGGGATCATGACCTGAGCCGAAGGCAGCGGCTTTAACCCACTGAGCCACCCAGGCGCCCAAGACTAGGTTTTTAAATAAAATGTGTATTTCTGTATATACTCAGCGTAAATTTAAAAATATACTTAAGTGTTTTCTTCAAAGAAATGAGGAGCTGTAAAGTTGAGACCACCATATAGCTTAAAAAAAAAAAAGACTTAAATTTTTTAGAATATTTTTAGGTTTACAACAAAATTGAGAGAAACAGAGGTTTCCCTGAACCTATATTGACACATTGTAATTGCCAAAATCCAAGTTTACCCAAAGGTTCACTCTTTGTGTTGTTATATTCTGTGGGTTTGGACAAATGTATAATGATATGTATCTCTCATTATAATATACAGAATTATTTCCACTGTTTTACAGTTTTACATTGTAAATTTAGGTCTGTAATTAATTTTGAATTAATTTTTGTGAAGAGGTATGTATGGTGTATGTCTAGATTCATTTTTGGCTTGTGGATATCTAGTTGTTCCAGTGCCATTTGTTGAAAAGACCATCTTTTCTTAATTGTGTTGTCTTTGCTCCTTTTAGATCGGTCCAACTATATTTATGGAGGTCTGTTTCTGGACTCTCTATTCTGTTCAGTTGATCTGTATTCATCTCTTCTTTCACCAGTACTGCACTATTTTGATTACTATCACTTTATAATAAATCTTGAAGTCTGGTAGCATCAGTCCTCCAGCTCTGTTCTTCCCTTTCAATACTGAGTTGGCCATTCTGAATTTTTTGTCTCTCCATATAACCTGTAGAATCAATTTATTGATTCTGTAAAATAACTTGGTGGAATTTTGATTGGGATTGCATTGAATCCATAGTTCAAATTGGGAAGAACTGACATCTTGACAATATTGAGTCTTCCTATCAATGGACTTGTTTCTATCCATTTATTTAGTTCCTTGACTTTATCATTTTTAGTCTTCCTTGTATAGATCATATACATATACATGTACTGTACATATATAGAAAGATACTAACTTTTGTATATTAACCTATATCTGCAACCTTATTTAGTTCCAGGAATTTTTTTTGTGAATTCTTTCAGATTTTCCAGAGTTGAGTATGTACCCTTTATAATAAAACAAAGATAGTTTTAGGTCTTCCTTCCCAATCTGTACCTTTTGTTTCCTTTTCTTGTCTTATTGCACTAACAGGACTTCTAGTATGATGTTGAAAAGGAAAGGTTGAGAGGGGACATCCTTGCCTTCTACTTTATGTTAGTAGGAAAGCTTTGAATTTGACACCTGAAGTGTGATATTAGCTCTAAGTTTTTTATAAGATAGTGTTTGTCAAGTTGAGAAAGTTTCTATCTTTTACTAGCTGGCTGAGAGTTTATTATAAGTGGGTATTGGATTTTTGTCAAGTAATTTTTCTGCATCTACTGGTATGATTTTTCTTTTTTAACTTATTGGTTACATTAATTAATATTTTGAATGTTGAACCAGACTTGCATGCCTGGGATAAATCCCACTTTGTTATAGGTGTAATTCTTTTTATACTTTTTTAGATTTGATTTGCTAATATTTTGTTAAGGATTTTTGCATCTGTATTCATGAGAGAAAATGGTCTGTAGTTGTCTTTTCTTGTAATGTCTTTGCTTTTGGTATTAGGGTAATTCAGTCCTTATAGAATGAGTTAGGAAGTATTTCTTCTGCCTCTGTCGTCTGAATCCATATAGCTTTTGACTGTTAGGTTTTCATAGAAGAGTAGGTAGGACCTCCAAGTGATCAAAGACTATGATTGGATTTTTAGTTTGGCATACTTACATTTAATGGATTTTTAATGTATATTTAAATTCAGTGCCACTATCTTGGTTTCCTGAAGACTTTCAACTCCTCACTGTTTTTAATTTAGAAAAATCTAGATATACATCAGCAGAACTCTCATTATTTTTCATCCAAGCATGGTGATACCTATATAGTAAATGAGGTGGTAAGTCATTTGGATTGGTCATCCCCTTGGAATTTCTATATAATAGTCTACATTTGATTTACTATCAATAATTTAGATTACTTGGTCATTCCATTCCCTTGCATATGTCATTTGTTTACAGTGAAACACAAGAAGAAAGAGTTTCAGTGCTTTGGCTGCATTTGTTCACATTATAACATAAGAAAAAAGTTTAATGTACTGCGTGTATTGCCTTGTTTAATTGAGTCCACAGGTAGTACACTTTGCAGCAGAGAAAAAGCAGATGTCTTGGGACCATGTTGCTACATTATATGGTATTCCAGGGACATCTCAGTTGCAGTGTGTATTTACAGATAACTTTTTTTTTTTTTTAAGAAAATTAGCCACCTACCTTCATTAATCTACTTCCTAGTTGCAGTGCATTTGTAATGATGCTTGGTAAGGATTGGTTACGTAAAACATTTTGAGTAACTGCCAGATTTTCTTCTGAACCTTTCTCACCTACAAATATAGGTGAGAAATGGGAAATTTAAATGGAAATTCTTATCAGTTGAGATGGCTGTTTCTGTAGGAATTCTAGTTTATAATCATTTAATCATTTGCTTGTTTTGGATGCATAAAAAGAAAATACAAAAAAAGAGAAAAAGCAAATACAATAGTTTAGTGTTACTTAGTTGACAAGAAAAGTAAATGGCTGAAATAAAAACAAAAGTTAAATAATAACTTTCATACAAACCTCACAAATGTCTCTGGGCTATGGATCATCAATTTATGTAATTTCTACCCAAGTTGCCACCAATTCTGCTTTGCAGATTTCCCACAGATTTTTATAGAGAGAAAGATTGTTGGCTTTATTTTTATTTGTTTAATAGTACTGGATTGTCCCATTTTATAGAAAAACTTTTAACATTGTAGCATGGCATAGGTGTAATCTCTTCTTAGTGACAGAAATGCAGTATATTATTGGGGGATGGGTTTTTGAATCAGATTTCCTGAATTAGAACCAAGATTTTCCATATATTAGATGTGTAAACTTAGGCAAGTACATAAAACTGTGGGCCACATTTTGTTCATCTGTAAAATGGAGATGAAAATAGAGCTTATTTTACGTAAAATCATTATGAGAATTAAATGATTTAGCACATGTAAAGTTCTTACAACATTACCTGGCATATAAAAATAGCATTGTCAGTGTTAGTTATTAATGCTATTTTTATTTTATTGTTGAGGTAAGTTTTCCTAGTTATATGGTTTTCCTAGTTATATGATCAGACTGTCTTTGGTACAACTGTCTTTGATTCTTGAAGTATTTTTTAGTTTAAATACCTCTTTGTTCCAGAAGTGATTCAGGGCAAGTATATAAATTAAAACTTCAGGGCGAGTAAATAAATTAAAACTTTTATGTATGTGTGTGTGTATAATTTTATATATTATATATATTTTATCTATAATTATATTTATAATATATCACATATATTATATAGTTATATATTATATAGTATAATATATTTATATTTATAATTATATTTTATACATTTTATGATCATATATATTTTATAATGTGTTTTATATATATAAAACTTTTAATATATATTTTAATGTATATATTAAAAATACATTTTAATATATACACACATACTTATACATACATGTACATATATATATACTATTAAAAATCATGGGTAATGGTAAATGAGCATCAAATAATGAGTGTGAAACTAATGGAGATATAAAGGAAAAGTTGCATTCACAAACTAGAAGAGTTAATAAATAAATAAATAAAACCTAAAAATGTTGAAAAGCATATAATGGGGATGGATTCTAAACTACGGTGATAACATTTTACCTAATCAAAAAGTTCACTTAGGATGTCTGGAAATATAAAATTCTTAATCAATTTAAAATTATGAATATTATATGTAAAATACAATAGTTTTGTCTCTAGGAAACTCCATCCTGATTCTGCAGATTAACTCTGATAAGCAGCCAAGACTTTCTGATGTGTGCAAATTTGTATTAAGTCTCCATCACAGGAAAGAAAAACACTTGCCAATAAAAGTTGAATACATGTATGTTCAGATGGTCAGCATAACCTGATCATTATGATTATTATTTTTTTTTTTTACCATTCATATACTCTTAAGCTGTTATAGGAGATTCTATTCCATTAGTTGTTCTTCAGTCCCCACATTAAAATGGCCAACTTGCTGGAAATTTTAGTCTCATTCACTTAACATTTTGAGCTTATCCTTCAATTCTTGAGCTCATACCCTAAAAAGTAAATTTTGGTTTTGATTTGATGGTAGACATGCACAGTATAAAGTTGGCACTTTATCACTGGGGATCTGTATTTGTCTCATAGTAAGAAACACTAGAACTCACAGCATCAGTTAGTCCAGAGGTAAGCTGTTTAGAACTAGGATGGAAACTTAACAATTATAAAATGGTTCTGATCTTTGTGTCTTTGTACTTTCTCTATCTTTAGCACTGCCTTCATTTTCAAGGCTACAGAATAGTAGCTAGAACTCCAGTAAACACATCTGTGATGGAGGGGAAAGGAAAAGGGAAAAAAATTAAAGGAAGAATAATTTGGGACAGGTGTCTGTCCCATTTTTAAGGAGCTCTCCTAGAGATCCTACCCAGTAACACACTCCCATCTCTTGAGCTACCCCTAACTAGGAGTCTTGGGAGTGATGGCTTGAGGATGTTTGTGTCTTTCCTAGAACTAAACTGGTATTTTATTGGTAAGAAAAATGGATACTGGAGAGAGAGTCACACACTTTGCCATATTTCCTGACATCTGATATCTTCTGTTTTGGGGGTGTTTAGTGTTAATTATTTTTCAGCATCTTCTATTTGAGCAGGTGCTATTGCCATTTTTAGGTAATAATATCCAAGTTTAGCTTTCCTAATTGAAAGCAAACTTCCTTTACTTTTTACAAGAAAGAGGACAGTGAGGGTTTTCTTACATTCCTTGATCCAGCTGGGAGCCAGCAAGGGGTTTTAAGAGGACTAACTTTGTGTTTTCCCACTGGGTTTCCTCAGTAGGATAAACCTGTTTTAAAATGTGCCAGGCAGATGGTATTTTTTTCCTTAAGGCTTCACTGGTCAAGTACACACCATAAAATCCTGAGTGAAGAGGAGGGGCAGTCCTGTATATTCAAAATGAGAGAAAAAAGTCTATTCACACTAACTTCCATTTGATTAAATGGTGCTTTGTTCCCCCGGTATGATTTTGAATACTGAGGATTTCCTAATGGGAATCAGATATGCATCACGGCTGTGGAGCATCTCACGCCTGTGTACATGGCCAGTTGTATCAGTAGTAATGGAAATGTGAAGAAGGTAAGCAAATGAAGACTGTCTTAGTCTCCAGGGTACTGCAAGGTGAGATCCATTCCATACAGTGCCTTTATGAATTACATTTCCCTTTTCTTTTGTTATGGATCTAGCAGAAAGTAGTCTGTTGTTTTTATATATGGCCACCGAGGTTTGTAGATTAAGGCAATGATTTCTTTTTTTTTTTTTTTAAGATTTTATTTATTTATTTGACAGAGAGAGAGATTACAAGTAGGCAGAGAGGCAGGCAGAGAGAGAGGAGGAAGCAGTCGTCTCCCCGCTGAGCAGGGAGCCCGATGTGGGGCTCGATCCCAGGACCCTGAGATCATGACCTGAGCCAAAGGCAGAGGCTTTAACCCACTGAGCCACCCAGGCACCCCAAGTCAGTGATTTCTTATATGATGCATTTAATGTGCCAGTTTTTCTTTAAACACTTCTGTTGCATTTTCAAGGAACTAGTTGTACATTAATATAATGGAAACTTCCTGAACCTACTGTTTAGGAAGAGAAGATAACTACATGTTTTAATGACTGTAGGGCTTTTGGCATCTTGACAGGTTTTTGCATGAGTGGATGCAATGCAAGAAACTTACATATTTTATGGCACAACAGATACTATGGCAAAGATCCGAGTCACAGCTGAAGTCCTTATCTGAGAAGGCAGTGTAGTATTGTGGTTTGGTATCACACACACCTGGATTTGAATCCCGGCCCTGCCACTGGGCCTAGTTACCCATCTCTAAGCCTCACTATCCTCATTCATAGAGCTCCAAAAGAATAAAAATGAGATAATACGTAGTTTATGTTTCCCAGTGATGCCCTGCACTTAATGTAATCTCCCCACCTTGAGCCCAGGCTGGACTGAGGGCATTTGGGTCATGAAAAGATTGTGGCTTCTGTCTTGGGTGCTTTCCTACTCTCTTGATGTGCTTTGGATCCCTCTTATTCTCTCTTGGATTGCTTTGAGAAGTCAGCTGCCACTGAGAGAGGTCGGAAGCAGGTTCTTGCCCAGGTGAACTTCGAATTGACCACAGCCCACCTAAGAACTTGATTCAACCCTTATGTAGAGACCATGAGCCAGAGGCACTCAGTTAAGAAGCACCCAGTTCCCTCAGCCACAAATCGTGAGATGATAAATACTTGGTTTTTTGTTTTAAACCATTAGGCGTGGGGTGATTTGTTACACAATAATAGACAAATAATACAACACATAAAGAGGTTCACCTGTGCATGGCCGGTGAACAAGAATCTCAAAACAAGAAAAGGCCATACTTAATTCAACATTACAGCATTATTGATCCTGCGTTGTAAATCATCTCCAGTATTTGTGTGCACAGAGCTCTGGAATAAGCCGTTTGGACAGCCACTTGCCTGTTTTTGTAGATTGACACATACAAGGCAAATGTTATCCGTCGTCTGAGATTTTAGGGTAGCATGGGGGGACAGGACCCAAGAGGCCATGTAAGTCTTTCTTCTGCTTCAAAGTAAAATGAAATTTATATTACTGAAGGTCAGAACAAAAGAGGAGATAGATAGCAATTGGCAGATATTGTTCCTTATATCGACACAAAAGAATTGCTAAAATATTTAAAAAGATGAATTGATAAAAAATAAGAGTTTGTGTTTGTTACTTGAACATTTTGTTACTTAATGATATTTGTTTAGGATCTTTATGTTTGTTTACTTTACAAAATGTCATCCTACAGACTGCAGTATTTGGAGTCACCAAGTTCTTGAAAAAATAATGTAGAAAAAAGGTTGTTTCATTGTTTAGGGGCGTGTAACAAATTGTATTAAAAACTATATGTGGAATGTCATATTAAAATCGGTTAGTCTGCCTTGCCAGAATCAATCCATCTTATATTTGAGATAAACACTTTCCTTGCCATTGAATTCTAGAAAGTAGGATATGGAACTTATTAATGGGTAAATATAACCGTATGGTTTAGAGCCCTAAGATAGAATTTCTGTACAACTACTATTACAGTTTTATTTACCTTTACCTTCTTTTCTAAAATTTCCCTCAATCTATGGCTTTCTTTTTTTTTTTACATTGTTTTGGAAATTTTCAGATTTTCTTTGGGAATTGTCAGACTTAGGAGTAAAGCAGTTGTTACCAGAATCCTTTTTTTGTTTGTTTCCCCAAATTCATTGAAATTCACATATGGAAGGTCATACTATAAAGTTTAGTGCCCGTTACCAGGTAAGTAAGAGTCAAATCTTTACTTGCTACCACAGGGCATCCTTTTCTGGACAACTGTTTGCTTTAAGATCAAATAAGTTTCTATTCTAAGGTGGTTCGCCTGCACATCAGAGTCTGGAATGCATATTGGTTTATTCTGTCCAGATGATTTAGCAAGAGCTAAAATGAATATTCCCCTTTCCCAGTGGATTCTATGGCAGTTTGAGATAAAAAGGCAGAACTGCCCAAATATGTAGAACTTACTTTAGATGATTCAAAAACAGAGAATTTACTTACCCTAAGACATCTTAAAACAAAACAAAACAAAGCGAAAAAACAATCCTTTAGTTGTGGCCGATAGGGTTTAAGACTCTTTATACCCGTTCCTCATTTACTCTGAAAGAGCATCTGTAATTCATCTTGTGCATGGTAGAAAGTTACACAACTTCTTTATATGTTGACATTTTTTAGCTATATAAATAGATAGATTTGAAATATACTTTAAAGTTGAAAAGTATTCTCAAAGAGAAAAGGAGATGTGAACTCTGGACTGAAAGTCTTCATGGGACATGAATGATGGCCTATGAATGTTCTGCTAAAGAAGTCAGGCCTTCATTTTCTGAAGTTCAAGGTTGAGGCAACTGGCACTGCCTTAGTTCAAACCCCTGCCCTGACTCTATTGAATCTTTTAGAGTCAGAGTTATTCTAAACATGTATTTTATGTAACATTATTATCCTAAAGTTGATTCAAAGTCTCTTTCAACATGATTTACAATGATGCCATAGTTGTATTCCCAGAGAGAAGATTGCATGTCTAAACTCAAGCTTTATATATAATCTATCCCTCTTGTAACAAATTGGCTTATCTGAAAATATAAAGAAAAGACTATTTTAAAAGAAAAACTGTTTATGGTTAGTGAACCAGTAATAAAACCGATACCATAGGGACCTCCATTAATGCAACTAGTAATGTTACAGATAAATAAATTTTCTTAGGCTAAAGTGATGAGCAGCAGAATTGGAGGATATAGGAAAAAAGTAAAGATGGTGGTGTTTAGAGCAAAAATGTTTAGATGTCACATAAAAGTAATCACCACTTAAGAATAACTTGGTCTTCTTCAAGTCTGTCAGCCCTTATTACGATGATTTTGTAAAACATATCAGGCCATTACAGTTATGTTTGCATATTAAGCTTTAAAATCAATCCATAGGGCCGTCTGGGTGGCTCAGTCAGTTAAGTGTCTGCCTTCGGCTCATGTCATGATCCCAGGGTCCTGGGGGCTCCCTGCTCAGCGGGGAGCCTGCTTATCTTGCCCCTCCCCCTGCTTGTGCTCCCTGTCTCTCTCTCTCTGACAAATAAATAAAATCTTTAAAATCAATCAGTCAATTCATAATCCACTTCCTTCATGTGTCTGTCAAGGCTAAGAGTGCTAATGTTTTCTCACCCAGAATAGTTCTGAGCATCTTCTAGGGAGGAGTCTTACCTAACCATTGTCAAAAACTTAGGGAGGCCCTAGAGTATACTTGATTCATAGGAGGGTTTCTTAAGCAAAGATAAACTCAGGTTAATATATTTAAATATATTTTAAAGAAGTGTATTTTTTTAATTGTAGGAAGACACTTAAGTTTGTGAAATTGGTCTCTTAACCACTCAGAGCATCAATTTTCCACAACTATAAAATATAGATGTTAGACTAAGAAGTCTCAAAATACGTTTCCACTAAAATTCCATGAATACTCATTAAGAGGAAAATCAGTATAGTGTTCTAACTATATTTATAATTTGTTTTGAGTCTACAGGAGTTCTCAAGAAAAATTGATTTGTGGGGCATTTTCCAAAGAATACTCTATGCACGCACACGCACACACACACACACACACACACACACACACACGATTCTAAAGTTTAAAAAGTTTGAGAAATGTTACCATACTACAGCCATTTTAGCAGTTCACAGTGCTTATAAGCATGCATGCTCGAAGAAGTTCTTCTCAAATTTCCCTGATTAAAAAAACCTTAAAAAAAAAAAACAAAAAGAAGGCACATGCTACATAGAAATGGTGCTTTATGCGTTGTGGGAAACACTACTCTGGTGTGAGAACCTCGACGATTTGGAAAAATCACTGTTAGTAGTTTCCTAGGGCTGCTATAATAATACCTTTTCCTTTCACCCCCACTCCTAATCCATCAGTAACTCAAGCTGTGTTCTGCCTTTCCCAAACCAGAAGTCTCTTCACTGGAGTTTCCTCATCCGCACTTGCCCCCCTACAGCCTGTTGGCCCCAGTCAGAAAGTGCGCTCTTTATCAAATATCAAGCATGGTCACACTCCTACTCAAAACTCCGGTGTCCTCCGTGCCCTGTAGCGTCCGACACACTCTGACCACTGTCTGCTTCTCACATCCTCTCTCCTCCTCCCCCTCGCCCATGCCTGTTTTCTTCCAGTTTTATTATATGTGTTGCCAATCTTCGGTCACACCAGATCTGAACCCATATTTCGGACTCCACTCTTGCCGTTTTATCTGACATACAATTTTCTTTCCTGATGCTTTTTTTTTTTTAATGATTTTATTTGTTTGTTTGTCAGAGAGGGAGAGAGAGAGCACAAGCAGGGGGAGTGGCAGGCAGAGGGAGAAGCAGGCTCCCCACTGAGCAGGGAGCCAGATGTGGGACTCCATCCCAGGACCCTGGGATCATGACCTGAGCTGACGGCTGACGTTTAACGACCGAGCTACCCAGACGCCCTTTCCTGATGCTTCTGTATGCTTCCTTTCCTCCCTCATTCCTTTGAGCTTTCTTCATTACCACCTTGTCCATGTGCTCTTCCCTCTTCATGCTACCCCAGAAGCTCTCCCCTCTCTCTGTCAAAGTCTACTTTGTTATTTTTAGAAGACCGATCTCTACCTGAAAAGTCATAATTTGTTTCCTCAAACTACAGTATAAATTATATAAGAACAGAGAATTGTCTGATTCATCACTGTATTTCTAGTGCCTAAAATGGTGTCTGGCACATAGTAGGTGTTGTAGAAATATTGAATAAATGAGCTAATGAAAGAGTGTGTGAATACTCCTAAGCAGACTTTCTCCACTGCATTCAGGCCTCCTTCCTCAGTGTCACTCAACAGTCTTTGTTCTTCTAATGTGCTTTCCTACAATTTCTAACACGTCTTCTCTTTGTCTAAGGAAACGCTCTTGATACTCTGAGCACCTGTTCAAGTCCTGCCTCCTTGAAGTTATCTCTGCTGCCTTCCTGCCGTGATCCCCCCACCCCATCTCTGATCTTCCATTAGATTCTCTCTTTACACAAGAGCAACTAATTGGGGGCGCCTGGGTGGCTCATTGGGTTAAGCCTCTGCCTTCAGCTCAGGTCATGATCTCAGGGTCCTGGGATTGAGCCCTGAATTGGGCTCTCTGCTCAGCAGGGAGCCTGCTTCCCCTCTCCCTCTGCCTGCCTCTCTGCCTACTGTGATCTCTCTGTCTCTGTCTGTCAAATAAATAAATAAAATCTTTAAAAAAAGAGCACCTAACTGTTCTTCAGTATTGCATGTGTGTCTCTTCAAGTGGATTATAAGCTTCTTAAGGAAAGGGACATTACAGTACATTTTTTACTTTTTTTGCTCAGGCCTCAGAGCCATAATGTACAAATAGGGGTCAATCTTGACTTCTTTTTGATCAGCTGACTGACTAATTGACTAATTGAATGCCTCAATCTCGAACATGTAAATGAAAAAACAGCCTGAGGCTCTCCTGGAGGGGCGGGGTTTATAATAAAGTCAGAAAAAGATAAGCATTCATATCCAAATAAAGCCATTAAAAGGTCAGCACTATAATAAATAAGTAACTGAAGAACTATCCATTTCTTATTAGAAGGTAAACAATCTTTCTTACCCAATATGATAATATTAACTGGAAAATGTCTGAGTAATTATAGTTTCAGATCATTATATTCAACCTTTCCTCAGTGCTCATGAAAGAGCTTATTAGTGAATGTAAAAACTGAACCCATAAACATTATTACTACTAAACTGGTAATATTTGTTTATGGAACCACTTTCTATCAGTGAATTTGATATCCATTCTAGCTTTTTAAAAAAATTCGATCACTTTTTAAGCATTGTTTAAAATATAGTGGAGAGCAGACTGGAAAAGTAACATTGATAGAAGTCAACTTAGTACTTTCACATCTCTTATGTATCTTGTTGGTAGAAGCCCCAAAGATATTGAAAATCACAATTAGTACTAAGTGTATTATATGTAAATATAATATACATAAAATACATATTTTTACATACACAAAACAATGTATCAGATTTTCTGGGAGTTAAACAGTGTTCTTAACAGTTCTATTAAAATAAGCCATTTTTGTTTGTAATTGATTTTGAATTGTGCTCTTCAGACCAGTATAAGTTCACCATCCATCATATTATATTCTGAAATGAAAGCTAAGGTCCAGAGATGTTTTTCTTCTTTTGCTCTGACATAAAGTACTAACAGAAAGGTAAATCTGATACAGAGAATTACTAGGAAGTCTTTCTTGTGTTCTTTTTTTTTTCCTTCTAACCTTATTAACTTTTAGCAAGTAGTATGCTTTGAAATGGCTTTTAGTAGTGTACAAACTGAAATGATGCAAAGAGGAAAGAAAGATTTATAAAACCCAGGGGTGTGTTTCAGAGACCTCACAATTTGCAGGGGGGTTTTTTAGTTTGTTTGTTTTTTTCAGCTGAAGCAACAGAAAATGGAGGGGAAAACAAAGCAGTGAGAGTTACTCTGTTAGGAAGAGATTGTAAATCCCATACCCAGAAATGCTTGCCACCACTACTCTAGACAAAATATTGTCAGCAACAAGTCATAGAATACAAATCTTTGACTGACTCTGAAATGAAAGCCTCAAATATAGGACTAAGCTCTAGTTTTCAAGGGGCAAAAAGAGTTGAATATTTTGCCAAAATTTTTCTTGCCTCAATAAAGAATAGTAAGGTAATGCTTAATAAAACAGAAACTATTGAAATTCAGGAATTTTCCAGGAATATCAGCTTGATGCACTCATTTCACAGAGGAATCCTCCATCTTTATAAGAGAAAGATCTTTGCAGACGTGATTTTTATATCATGTCCAGGAAGGACCCACCAAATCAGAAGTTCAGCTCTGTGATGGCCCAACTTATCTTCCATCCCATAAAAGATCAGTTTCACCTTATTGCTCCTTAAAGTGTTGAGTTCCTGTTGATTTAGTGGATCCTTTATTTCTGGGGAGGCATGCTGAAAGATGCGAGGTGAACCTCGGAGCTGCCTACACCCAAAAGCAGTATGTTCATCATCTTCTAATCTTCCAATTCCACAGGCAAAAAGAGAGAAGTGCTTGGTATGCTTAAATAAATCTATTAAACCTTTTTGCCTGTAAATATATATCTCCCTGCTTTTTAAAAGTTACAGAATATTCATTCTGAACACACAAACCAGATGATTATTGTCACTTAGCGACAATCACAGGTGGCATGTTAATTATATGAGCTTGTGTGATAGGCCCTCGGAAGGAGAAAAGTCCCTCCTCTGCCTAATATTCATAAATTCTAAGATATTCAGTCAAATTTTATTTTAATACAACTCCTTATTATTCTAGGGGCTTCTAGAAGACTCTGAACTATTAAAGTTAACATTTATGATGTATGCACGTGAGTTATGAAACATAATCGTAAAACACCCATGAAGCTCCCTCCAAAATGAATCTAGGCGTCTCATCTGCCTGCCTGACACCAGGCTCTATATACAACTCCAGATACAACCATCCTCATTTGTGATTGCGTAATTTCCTTGCCTCAAAAAGAAATATTCTATTGCCTATTGATGTAACTGAAAATAATACACTTTTGAATTTTGCTTGGCTTTTGCGCTGGATGGAAAAGGTATCAGACTACCTCTAGTCTGACCACTTCCTTTTTTCAATTCAATTTTATTACAAATGGTCACTAATTTATATTCTTCTGAAATATTTGATGGTATGGTTGGTAATATGTTTGTTAATATGTGATACATTAAGATTTACTGTTAAGTTGTAGTAATTAAGCCAGCATTATATTTGTGTGCAGATAAGTGAATGGTCTAGTGGAACAGAACAGGGAGCCCAAAGACTGATTCTTGTCTACATGGAAACCCGACTCACGATAGAAATATCATTGCAGGTGACATAGGCTTTGGCTTAACCAGTCTCTGTAAGATGTACTAGCTTAGATACACAGAGGTCTATGTTGAAAGATGTTCATTACAGCATTGATCATAACAGCAAAAGATTAGGAGCGATCCAAATGTCTATCAATAGAATAATTGTAAATAAATAATAAAATATCTATTATATATATGTATATATAATTATAGATGCACAGAGGAAAAAGTATGCAACCTTTGGAAAGAAAAAACAGGGGAAACTGATCCTCTCATAAACTGCAGATGGGACTGATATATTTGCACCCTCACTCTGGAAAGCAATTTGGTATTACTTATCACAATTTAAAATATGCAGATCCTAGGATGTAGAAAATTCACCTGTTGAAATCTGTCCAAGAGGTACCGTTGAACATCTTTTGAAGGTAGTGCTCTCAGATTGTTAGTTTCCTTGGTGCTTCAAAAACAAGACAAAACTGGAACAAACTTACATGTCTGTCAGTGGGGAAAGTGGCTACATAAAATCATAGAATACAGTCAAGCAATTTATTAAAAATGAGATAGGGAAAATTTCCAGTAGTGGCAGTTGGGACAACGTGATTGTGTGAACCCTTCCATAGTTAACAATTGTAAGATCTGGACCAAAAATTTTTTTTCTCTTTTAAAGATTTTATTTATTTATTTGACACAGAAAGAGAGAGATCACAAGTAGGCAGAGAGGCAGGCAGAGGGAGAGAAGGAAGCAGGCTCCCTGCTGAGCAGGGAGCCCGATGTGGGGCTGGATCCCAGGACCCTGAGATTATGACCAAAGGCAGAGGCTTTAATCTACTGAGCCACCCAGGCACCCCTAAAACCCATCTTTAAATGCTCGAAAGCATCCAAAGATGCAGAGAAACCACTGGGAATGGACTGGAACTGGGTATTAGTACCTTCTTTTGTATTATTGAATGTGGACCAAGTGTAAGATTTTTAAAACTATAAATATTCATATTTCAATTTGTTTTACATGTATTAAAATAAGACCTTGAAAATTCAACTTTTATCTCCTACTTCTCTTGTAAATTAGATCAAGCATGTTTTTGCCCTTAGAATTAAACATGGATCTGTCATTTCCTGGTAGATCGCCTTGCTCTGCTTAAGACGTCTTGATTCATTCAACCTCAGCAAGATTTATTGAGTGTCTAACATGTGCCAGACCCTCTTCTAGATTCTGGGGTACAATAGGACAGACAAGATCTCTGCTCACTTGGGGTTTATATTCTAATGAACGGTCTTGTTTAATAGACCTGTGGAAATGAAGGCATATATTCCCCTGAAGATATCATCGAAGAGAAGGGAAAAAAAGAGGAAAAAGGATAAACAGAAATCCTATTTCTGTATATATATTAAAATCCCAAACTGTTAGATTGAAAGGAGTCTTACCGGTGTTCAATTTTTTACATGAGCATTTTGTGCAATGCATTTTTTATTAACTAATTTTTAGGATATTTCAACATTCTAACCTTCCAGTTTTTTAGTCATTTTGGATATCAGTGGATATAGAAGTGGAATTTAACAGAATTCTTTTTTTTTTTTTTTTAAAGATTTTATTTATTTATTTCACAGAGGGAGAGAGACCACAAGGAGGCAGAGAGGCAGGCAGAGAGAGAATGGGGGAAGCAGGCTCCCTGCTGAGCAGGGAGCCCGATGCGGGCCTCGATCCCAGGACCCTGAGATCATGACCTGAGCCGAAAGCAGAGTCTTTAACCCACTGAGCCACCCAGGCGCCCTAACAGAATTCTTGTTTGGATTTTTTTTTCTTTTATGTTGGGGAAAGCCTATGGGAAGATTATGTCAGCTTTTACATAAGTATGACAAGTATATACTGTGAGATGGACTTTACTTGGCTTTTTTTTTTTTTAAGTTCCTTCATTGTTCTGTAGCCTATAGGCAATGTGTTGTCATTGGTTATTTTTACACCATGGGCAAGTTGATTTTTTATTGTTTTTTATTTCAATTCCAGTATAGTTAACATACAGCATTCTGTTAGTTTCAGGTGTACAGTATAGTGACTCACCGATTCTATACATTACTCAGTGCTCATCATACGAGGTGTACCCTTTACTCCCCATCACCTATTTCACCCGTCCCCCAGTCTACCTCCCCTCTGGTAACCATTAGTTTGTTCCCTATGATTAAGAGTCTGTTTCTTCGCTTCTCTTTCTCTCTCTCTCTCTCTCTCTCTCATTTTTTTCCCTTTGCTCATTTGTTTTGTTTCTTAAATTCTACTATATATGAAATCATACAGTATTTGTCTTTCTCTGACTTATTTCACTTAGCATTATACTTCCTAGCTCCATGCATGTCGTGGCAAATGGCAAGATTTCATTCTTCTTTATGGCTGAATAATATTCCATTATTATAGATATTATTCCATTATATATATTATTTATATATATTATTCCATTATACATATTACATATATAATATACACACACCACATCTTTTTTATCCATTCATCAATCGATAGACACTTGGGCTGCTTCCTTTATTTGGCTATTGTAAATAATGCTGCAATGAACATCACTTTGAATAGTGTTTTTGTGTTCTTTAGGTAAATACCCAGTAGTGCAATTGCTGGATTGTGTGGTAGTTCTATTTTTAACTTTTTGAGGAACCTCCATACTGTTTTCCATACATTTCCAAACATTTCCAGTTTGCATTCCTACCAATAGTGCATGAGAGTTCCCACTTCTCCACATCCTCGCCAACACTTGTTCTTTCTCGTGTTGTTGATTTTAGCCATTCTGACAGGTGTGAGGTGATAGCTCATTGTGGTTTTGATTTGCATTTCCCTGATAATGAGTGATGTTGAGCATCTTTTCATGTGTCTCTTGGGCCATAGGCAAATATTTTGGGGCAAAAGGGGAATTAGAAACTTATGTTGATGTATTTAATAATCCTTACCATCCAGAAAGTTCTTTATTATATGACTTTTATTATTAACCTTTTGTTCACTATATTAGTTATTGATACATTAAGACAGTCTCTTAACTCAGCAGGAAGACCAGGTCAAATAAGTTTCAATAGTATCAAGTATTTCTTAAAGTACACCTGTCCCAAGAACTTCCTCTAACTTCAACGTCAGGACATGATCTCTTCACTTTTCCTTTATTCTCTAATTTCTGTGCATGATGTCATTATGCTGTATTTTCGTACTGTGTATTTCTTTTGTTTTTCACATATGTAATATTTATATGGTCTTTGTGGCTTTTTAGTCTGTATATTCATTAAGAACTGACATCTTTATATTTTTGCTTTCTGAAATCACTATGATTGAATTTATGCTATTTTCCAATAACTGAATACCAATATCAATTTTAAAACTGTAATGAACATCATCTCACTTTAGCTATTATAGGCCAGAATTAGTGACCCCATTGTCTCTGAATTTAAGGCTTTATTTGATTTTGTACATCATCATCTAAAAAGTTTCTCTAGTGGGCTTCAGTGGCATAATATTCCTTATCTATCAACTAAGTGTATTTTTTTTTCTCTTTTTCTCTCTCTTTAAAAACAAAAAAACAAAAAAAACCAACAGCTTGATCAAGTCATCCGCCAAAGAAGCCTGTCCAGTTTGGAACTGTTCCTCTCTTGTGCTCAGAAACAGTTAAGTGCGTTAATAGCTACAGAACCAGTTGACATTGAATAAAGAGAACATGACAAGCTAACCCACACTGGCAATGGATAAATCATTAGACCTCTAAAATACATGCTGTGAAGTATAAAGATGCTTTTGTTTTCCTTCCAAACCTTGGAGAATTGATTTCCACTTCAAGGGTAAACCAAACCAATATTTAGAAGAACTATCACGAGATCTAATTTATTTTCTTTTGTTTTCTCCTTTACATTTGCTGTCATTTTCTTAGGAGCAGTAGTCGTCATAGTAGCAGCAATGGAAAGTGTGATATGACCCCAAAGCCATTGAAAACTTCACATTACCAAAAGCTAATTAAACTTCATAGCCTCTGGTGGCCTATTATATTGTATTTGGCAAAAAATAGTAAATATCTTTACTTAATGCTTCACAGTGAGTCTTGATAAGATTCTAGAATGTAATAATACATTTATTTGATTTTGAGGATAGAAACAGCATGGACTTCAGCATCCCTTATTTATCTATGTAACTTTCATTAAAACACTGATATGACGAAGAGTTATTCTGATAATACTAGATCCCTTTTCTGTAGTGGGATCTGTATTTTCACTGGTAGCAATTAAAAATACTGAACATCATTATATTAATTCAGCTTTGATCTGATGTACTGCCTAAAAGGGTATGTTTGTGATATATGCTTATTTTCTGTTTCTGTTCTTCAAAGTCACTATAAATCAGTAAAATCATTTTTCTTATTAATCATATCATGAACTTAATCTCTAGAAAAATAATAGAACTTAGCCATTTATAGGAATTCAGGCTCAAATATAAAAGATATAAAATCCTTTCTGAGTACTTCAGAATGTACTTAAATCATGAGCAATGTACTTTCATGTGAAATTATGAGTTTTTTTTAACATCAAAACTAAAATGCTGTCATTAAAATGTATGCAAACATTTTGTTTTGTTTTCTGAAATGCTTCTATTTCCATGGGCTTTGTACTTTTCTGGGATTTCTCAATGTAATAAAAAGAACTCCAAAAACTTATTTGGTTATTAGTTTTCTTTTTTAATCTTTTTAAAAAATCAATTAATTCTTTTTAAAAAATCTTTTTTACTCAAACTTCTGTATCCATGGATGATGATGTTTTTAAAATAGACCTCCCCCTACGCATTTAAAATAATGTTTACCAATAATCTTTAAATGTTGATAACTAATTAGTTTTCTCTTGTAAATTTAAAAAAGAAATGAAAGCAAGTGGGCCACTCACTTGAAATGCAGCCTAGTAAATAGAGGAGGAGGGCTTTTAATTCAGGAACAAGCCAATAACACAATGTTATAGTCCTATTTAAAATCATTTGACTCTCTGTCGTCGAATTTAAAATGATATTTTACAAGTCACTTAAAACATGAATTAGATGAAAATGAAGAATAGAAGGTCATTGAAACTAAGATCCAGCGAGACTTAGACCCAGAGATAGTAGAAATGTCAAGACAGTATAATAGTCTCACCTCTCTTTCACCCCCTTACCACCACAGATGGATTTTTTTTCTTCTACTTGGGGTTCCAGCTTTACTGTTGACTTAGACTAATTGTTGTCTGAAGTAATTTGAAACAAATTGATACTGATCAGTCTACAAGTATTTGCAGAACACCCAGCAAGCAAGTATTTGCAGAACACCCAGCAATCTAAACTCTTGGATTGCTGTATGGTGCTTCTTTCCCACAGAGCTGTCCTTAAAGATACCTAAAAATGATCATCTGGGCAAAGAAATGATTATTTGAATACATTAATCCTTCCAAACTGAATTAGCTGTTTATCTGTTTCAGTGATATTCAAGTTCTAAACTTCATTGAGAACTATTCTGTTCTTGCTCTGGTTATCAAAAGGACATAGATCATCTCAGGTCATATTCACTGAGAGAATTAAATGCTTAAATACTGTGCCGTGACTAAAGGTGTGACTGTTTCCCTGATAAGTGAGCCCAGAGTCTCAAAGAAAAGTGGTGAAATGTTTTGTGTCTGAAATTTTCTTTGCCTGTTGTATGATTTTCTTAACTCTTTTTATGTAGCATTTTCTACTTTTAAGTGTAGGTGAGTAAGGCACCATTTGAAAGGCTGAGAGTAAGACAGCAGTTCGATTTTTGGAGTGATAAAGCCATTTTCAAACTGTGACTCCATTTTTAATAGCGTGCTTGAGGGCTCATTAATAGAAAAGTTCTCCCCCCCCCCCAGCTGAGTATCTTCTTTGTGCCAGGTATTTTCCCATGTTATCCCCGTGACGTATAAAGTTACAATATCTAGTGAAGGAGATGGTATATCTACATTTATAGTGAAGAGGTGTTTACTTGCCCATAATGACCAGGTGGAGTTGGGATTCAACCCAGAGCTTTCAACGTGCAGTTGTTTTTTTTTATTATTTGCCCCAGGGGTACAGGTCTGTGAAACATCAGGCTTACACCTTTCACAGCACTCACCATAGCACATACCCTCCCCAATGTCCATAACCCATCCACCCTATCCCTACCCTCCCACCCCCCAGTAACCCTCAGTTTGTTTCTTGAGATTAAGAGTCTCTTACGGTTTGTCTCCTTCCCGATCCCATCTTGTTTCATTTTTTCCCCTCCCTACCCCCCATGACCCCCCGGCCTGCCCCTCAAGTTCCTCATATCAGAGAAATCATATGATAATTGTCTTTCTCTGATTGACTTATTTCATTATTTCACTTAGCATAATACCCTCTAGTTCCATCTACATCATTGCAAATGGCAAGATTTCGTTTCTTTTGATGGCTGCATAGTATGCCATTGTATATATATATACACCACTTTTCTTTATCCATTCATCTGTTGATGGACATCTAGGTTCTTTCCATAGTTTGGCAATTGTGGACATTGCTGCTATAAACATTCGGGTGCATGTGGCCCTGAGGATCACTACCTTTGTATCTTTAGGGTAAATACACAGTAGTGCGATAGCTGGGTCATAGGGTAGCTCTATTTTCAGCTTTTTGAGGAACCTCCGTACTGTTTTCCAGAGTGGCTGCACCAGCTTGCATTCCCACCAACAGTGTAGGAAACAGTCAACGAAACCAATAGACAGCTGACAGAATGGAAGAAGATATTTGCAAATGACATATCAGATAAAGGGCTTATATCCAAAATCTATAAAGAACTTCTCAAACTCAACACCCAGAGATCAACATGAAGTTTTACTCTTTCTGGTACACTGGCAATGCCTAATACTCTCTCCATGAGATGATATCTGGAACTCTCTGGTTCATCCACTCTCCTCACATTATTTTATTCTTAAGAAGACCACCCCCTCTTATAGACGTAGTTGGAGCTCTGGCTCTGCCACATTCTACCTGTGGAACATCGGACAAGTTGCCTAACCAATTCGAGTCTCAGTTTTCTCTTTGTGAGGTGGGAATAGTGATTTTCATAGGCTTTTTGTGAAAATTGAATTAAGCTTTTAACATGGTCCATATAGTTGCTAGTGTGGCCACCAGTTCACAATAATTCCCCTTTCTCTGGGAACTATCCACAAAATACAGGTGTGGTTGCCCAAAAACAACTGGTTAAACAGTATTATCCAGCCCTCTGGCCTTGACTGATCCACAAGTGAAGACCGGCCCCCACTGGGCCTCCTGTGAAGAATCATCCAGTGACACCCTTCAACTGCTTTACCCTAGGGAGAGAGACACACAGCACTTCCGAGGTCAGAAGTCCCGTGATCCCTGTTTTGCCTGAGTCCTGGATTCGATGAGATACCCAAATATTCTTCCAGTGTGCCAACACCACTTACTTTTTTCCCCCAGGCGAGCCAGAGCCAGTTTCTGTTCCGTGCAACCAAAAGAATATTAATCGAGGCGGTCCAGCCCAGAGCATAAGCCCTGGAGTCTCGGCACTTGTAAATTCTTCATTTCCTCCACCATACTAATCCACATCCAAAATGGGAACACTCTTTGATTTATTTTAAGGAATGTTAAAAATATAACTGAACCAAAGCCCCTATTGTCTCACAAAGCCAAGTAAATCACAGATACCTAAAACTATGAACAAACAGTGCCCTATTTAGAGGTTCTCTGTCACTCAGAATCTGGAGTAGAGGTTTAAACTCAGCCCTGCTAAATGCTGATTCATGTTCCAATTCAGAGGAGACTTGCTCAGTGATTGCTTTGAAATCAAAACCAGAACAATGTCCCTATGATTGGTGTTATTCTGCACTGAGTCAAGTATCTATAATTATAACTTTTTTTTTTAATCTGGCAGTTAAACTGAACAGAATCAGGAAATGCTGTGTACGCTTTAAAGAACAATAAAAGCAAAAGAATTATCTATTCACTTATTTAAAAATATAGCTTTTGCATATTAAATCCTAAACAAGAAAAAAAAAGCCATATATAAAAACCTGGAAAACATTTCTAAAACTCCAAAGAGAAGAAGGAGAGTCAGATCAAAGCACTCAGCTCCTAGTCTTCTGTTTACATACCGGCAAACAACTCTACTGTGGCTCCAGAGACTCTCCTAACAAGAAGCGGAGAGCCAACGTGTTCTTAGTCCATGGGCCACTTACTTGTAGCATCACCACTAGCATCAGATTAAGTGGGCAGAAACTGTACAAGACCTCCCAGCTGTGACTGCCAGAACTGTCGTAAGCCAGGCAAAACTAGAACTGTTCCCTTTATTTAATTGTAAAATAAACACATTTTCCTACACCTAATCTGCCACAATGCAGGAGCTACTCAGGCATCAATCATTATTATATAAACAGAAGAAAAAGCGCTGGTAAGTTGTTCTTTGCTCTCCTCCAGGTTTCTGTTTTCTTTTTCTCAGAAGCATCCGTTCTCCACAAGTTGACTCCCTTTAAGTTCTACCTCCCCACCCTGCACATTACATACTGGGCTTTCCCTATGGAGTACTTACAGAAGTAAATAATAGTTTGTGTGAATTGTCATTTTTATTTCATTTTCTTATTTGTAAGTATTTTTTGTTTTTAATATTTTTTCATTTTTATTTATAATTGTCATTTTTAATTAATAATGTGTTTCTTACTTTTGTATACAAGCCCTCCTCCTAGAGGGAGAACCCCCATCTGTTCTTGTTTATCGCGTCTTGAGGGATTCCATGGTGCCTAGCCTGTGGTGTGGACTTCCTATATAATTGTGAGTTCATAAATGATTAAATCAATCAAGCAGTCAATCACTGCACCTGTAATGTAATAAACCTCAGTCAAGCAATCAGTCACTGTACTTGTAGTATATATAATAAGTCAACTAATTCTGAGCTAGTAGATTCTGACTACTAATTTGCTGTATTTCTAAATGAGGGTTCTGTAGGAAAGTTAGCCTCTCGTGAAACAGTGACCAGCCTTCTATGACTCAACAAAACTTCTAAATACTCTAAAGTGAATTCTGCGCTTCCAAATGCTACTGGGATGACTAAATCACTATATCACAGCAAGTCGAATGGTACTCAATTGATAGAAATGTGCTACCCAAATTTAGAAGATCTTCTAAGAGTGTGAGTCGGGATGCCCATCTGAAAAATGATGTGTGAAATAATTTCTTAGGGTTCTAAGAGGTTCCTGGCCATAAGAGTGAGAAAGAGCCTTCCATTGAGTGGGCTATAGGGTAAGTATGAGACTCACTGGTCCCAGTCCACCAGGTTTCAGTTACAAAAAGAAAGGAAGAAGAAAGTTGGGGGAAGAGATTGTATGCTCAGGGTTCTGTGATCGAGAGTAAAAGACTCAGAGGGCCTGGCTGGGGTTGTGGTTGAGAGGAGACGGGAGGGGTTTGGGAGTGGGTCAGGTCGAGGAACGTCCAGAGTGATGTGCTATCAGAATCCTTCTGATCACAGAAGCCAAGAAATATCTGATAGGCTTTTCAAATCCACCTCTGACTCCCAGTTGTGATACAAAACGGTCTTGTATTTCTGAGAAATACACAGAAATCAAGAAATAAACTCATTCGAAAGGTAGGAAAACTTGACTCAGTCCTGGCAAACATTCATTTCGCAGAAGTCTGGGAACTGATTTAAAAAGAAAACTCTGAAGCCACAGAATGTACAAATCACCGACTTCAACATGGCTCAGATGCTGAGACAGATTATAGAAAATTCCTTGTGGCAAGATCTATAAGTAATGCATTTTGAATTTTTGCTCCTGAGTGTTGGTACTGTTCTGTAAAATGTTAGTAACTGCTGGACACTGTGGAAGGCACCACCTTCTTTGAAACATATTTCTCCCTGCTTCTGTTTTTATCTTTCTTTTTGCCTGCTTTCCATAACTGCCCCAAGTATAAATGTTTAATTTGAACTATAAACATGTTAGACAATGATTCAATTAGTAAAATTGTACTTATTGTCTCAGTGAGCTGGTCTTTAACATTCATTGTATGTTACAACTTTATAGGTAAACCACTATATTTTACGTTCATGAGCTTTTAGATCGCTAAAGCTAAGCAACACATCTTTTATTTTTCTTATATGTTTCTCTTTTTGTCTCAGAAAGCAGGGGAAAAAAGACCTTTTACACTTTGTTGTCAAAAACTGGCATGTCCGCAGCAGTTCTGTAAAATGAAGTAAACTAGGGAGAAATACCACATCAGACTTTCTAGAAAACTCTGGTCTATTGTTTCTAAGCAATCCAGAAAAATAACTAGCTGGCTACAGTTGTTGAAGTTGTCGAGTTAAGATTGGTTCCCTTTTATATAAACGAAATTTTTGCAGAGTGTCACAGTAATCTACCTAATATAACTCTTTCTATGCTGGCAGTTGCTCACATGAAAAAATCTTGTGTTCAGAAAAGGGTTTTCTCCCTATCCCTTATAATTTGTGTTGCATACTCTCTATTATACATGTGAAGTAGTCTACCAGGTTAGCCTAAAAATTCTGTATAACACATAATGCAATGTTAGATAGACCTTAACCTTAAATGTAACAGGACTGGTGCCCTCTTTGTTTTATTCTCTTTCTGCATGACCTCATCTTATTCCATGACTTTATATTACTGTCCAGATACTAAAGACCACCAAATCTGTGCCCGCAGCCCAGTCCTCTGAAGCCCAGAGCCCTGTATTCAGCTACCTACTTAATATTTCCATTTGTATGTGGTACTGGTACTTCACTTAGTAAAACCAATGCTCTTCATCAGTAACCCCCTCTGCCACCCAGAAAGGTCTTTTCTCTCTCTTTTGTAGTATTTCCCATTCAATGAATGTCAGTTATCATCACCTCCATTTCTTCTTTACCCCCTCACTCCCTACTTCAGAGTCAGCCCCATGAGCTTTACTGAATGGTTTGTCCTGAATCCATCTACTTTTTCTCCATTCATTTCACTACTACCTCCCTGACCAAAGCCCTTATCATCTCTTGCCTAGACTTTTGAAACAGTCTCCCCAGTGAGCCCTGGCTTCTTCCATTCTTGTTCCCAAATAATCACTTCTCCACATTACAGTTCGTGATCTCCTGAGACCTAAATTTATTGAACCAACTAATGTGTCTCTGGGAAAATGCATTCACAGTTTCACTTTGGAGGCTAAGAACAGAAGCAATGTGTAGGAATAGAATCAAGTCATCAGTTGTGGTTGTTGTCATTGGGGCAGGGATCCTAACAGGATGAGGTTCAGATAGAAAAAGCAAGACTCGGTTGAATACAAGGAGAAAGTCGGTAAATGAATGGCTACCAACCTGGTAACCTGGGAGCCACCTGGTTCCTTTTTCACCCTCTTTTCTTTTATTGGGCTTCAACTTTGACCGGCCTGCCTCTCTTTACTCTTACTTACTTGGCTAAGCAGAGTGTCTCTTCTTGAAGGTTTACTGTGGAACAGAATTCAACATTATAAATAGCCACGGTTTCTTACATAATCCTTTCCAGATTCGTTGGGATTATTCATGATGGTGGGAAAAGTGGAAGTAGAAAAGGTACCCCTTCTTTCCCTCTAGCCTTTGAGGTAATCGTAACACATACCCAGAATTGTGTGTACTACAAAAGCATATGCAGCTTCAGGCAATTCTGTGCTTTTTCTTAGTTGAGGTGTAGAGCAAATAGAAAAAAAAAAGTAGGTAGAGGGTAATGAAGGAATAGCCCTGGCTTGGGGCCCACAGGACCAACATTTCCTCAGCCTTGATGAGTCTTCCAGGGAGGAGAGATGGGCTTCTCAGCCCTCATGAAAAGCGTATTTTCTCTTTTTTCTCCTTGCCCAGTGGCACCACCGTCCTGCCATTCTGGTGCACACCGACAAATAGCAAGGAAGGAAGCGTTATTAAGACGGGACTGGTATTGTGAGGGAAGGGAAATGGCAAAATCCAAGAGATTCCAGACCGGAGCAGTAGGAAAGAGAAGAGCCACCTCGTGTCCTTACTGCCTAGCTTGGGCAACAGTTTCAGCCTGTCCTTTGCTGAATAGCTCTTCTAATTAGCATATATTCAGTTGACTAACAGAAATAGTTGAGAGATGGAATGTATTAGTTAACCGCTGGGCAATCAAGTTTGCTTCAGCAAGCTGAGGTCACTGTCAGGTGGCCATGCTTCATTCTTTCATGAAACAGAACACGGGACTACAGGGTTGGAGAGATTCCATTCCCATGAAGTAAGTCAAAACAAGGATGGGAGTAAAGGCACAAGATGGTCTTCGGTCTTACATTTTGTGCTCTCAGTATTTTTACAAACTTCCTAAAGAATAAGAGAAAATAAGAGGAAGCCTGTATCTTCGTGTGTCCAATGAGAAAGAGAAATTATAATTGAATACCTTTACAGTCAGTCATTTAGCAATGTTTCCTGACAGACATGTGGAGATGTGAGAACTGTATTTTATGTGTGCATTGTGTATTGTAGTAGCTACTAGCCGTTTGTCACTCTTGAATGCTTGAAATGTGGCTAGTGTGACTGAGAAAACGAAATTATTTGATTTTAATTAGTTTAAATTTAAATGTGCATAGCCTCATGTGACAAGTAACTACCATATTGGAGAGAGTGCATCTAGAGATTCCCTTGCCAAGGAAGAAGCAACAACCAGGTTATTTCCCCTGACCTTTAACACAGTCAAATTTGTTTCCCTCCACCTTTTTTAAGATTGGGAATATGCATGTCACCAGTGCAAAGGCAGGTGAAACACTCTAAGGAAAGGTATGTCACTAGTAAAAGGCTGGCATTCCATGCTGTTGATATGTTATTTAATTTTATCATGAGTAAATGGTAAAATTGACCTAATTGAATAACCCTTCTGACCAACGTATGACTCTTGGAAAGGTAGGAACATTTCTAGTTTAGTGCCTGCAAGTAGAAGGGATTTCTCTGATCTTTGGCCAAAATTATCCTCAAAGTCAAAAACTCACCTCCTAAATTTGAGGAACTACTATGGAATCAGTCTTGGTTTGCTTTTGAGAGTGATGAGGATCAAAATTACTTTCATTTTTTTAAATGACTTTCATTTTAAAAATTAAGCACATTGAGTAACCTCGTTATTCACTTAATTTAGAATAATTCAAATTAGTCATTATTCAGAAATTGAGTAATAAGGATTCAGGCTTCCAAAATGGATTTTTGATGAATGAAAAAGAATGTGTCCATTAGTTAAGAGTTCTCAAAAGTATTTTATCCACACCCTTTTTCCAATCACTGAGTTTGCTGAGAAGTAGCTTTGCACTGAAAAATAATTTTTTGAGTTCCTATGACGTGCCACGCATTGTGCTAGACATATTACAACCACTTAATGCTTTTAGCAGTCCTTTGAAAGGAGAGGAAACCAAAGCTGACAGAGGTTCAGAAACTCACCAGGGATCACAGCTTGTGAACTGTGGAGCTGAGTTCCAACTCAGGACCGCCTGATGCCAAAGCCACGCTTTTCAGAAGGGGAGCTATTTCCTTTTGCCAGCCACATTTGCCTATTTTATTTAATCTAGGCACTCAATCTGTTTGGATTCACTTTTGTAATATATCTCCCTTGAAAGGATGCTGATGATCTTTCTCAGTACAAGTTTGAGGCACACAGCCTCTTGGCAACCGGATTATGCTGAGTGGTACATCACCAAAGCCTGCCCTAAACCCTGTGGCTTCTTGCAGCGTTAGGGTTTATGCTGATGGGGCGAAGTGGTGGGAAGATCATTTCCCTAAGTCAAATTCCATTTACTTGCTATTGTTTACCTGGTGGGAAAAAGATTTATGTCCCCAGCTCAAGCACATCAATACAACTGAATACTGTGATGTAGCCTACGGTTACACTAGCTAACTGATAAGAAAGCCCGGTTGGAAGAGAAAGTCAGGACATCAGCTACTGCACGATGAGCTCATGTAAATGTAACAATAAAGGTTCTCCAAAAAACTCCTCTTCTCCCACATTGTTACCAGTTCTCAAGGGAAGTCATCGGTCCAAATCAATAACTTGATAGCATGATGAGCTTTATTACATTTTCAGCGTAGAAAAATAGAAATGGCTGTATAATGTAATTTAATTCTGTTCTAAATCTTAGTCAAAGATCACAGCACAGAGCCAAGGATCACTAGCTCCTTTCCACAAATTTTATCTATTAACTGGAACTGATATAGCCCACCAGCGACATTAACATCAGAAATTACATCACGTATTTAGTAATTTGGAAAGACCCAATATTGTTCCCACTGCAAAACTTTACTGAGAGAAGAAGATTAGTGTTCTTCCCCTTCATGATTTATCGTGATTTATCAGTTTATGCAGGATGGAGCCAGTCTGTCTGGGTTCAAGTCTCACGTTCAACATTTACCAGCTTAGTATGTAACCTTGCCCTGCCTCAGTTTCCTCTGTTTTAGAAAATTCCATAAGGTTGTTAGAAGGTTAATACATGTAAAGCCATTAAAACAATGTCTGGCCCATAAGAGTTCATGTTCTATAGTCATGAAGGGGGAAAAAATGCTGTTTACGTGATCTTTAAAATTTCTCATTCTCATTATTTTCTGTTAATATTTTTGTTAGTATTTTTTTAAAGATTTAATTTTTTTATTTATTTGACAGAGAGAGATTACAAGTAGGCAGAAAGGCAGGCAGAGAGAGAGGAGGAAGCAGGCTCTCTAATGAGCAGAGAGCCCAATGTGGGGCTCAATCCCAGGACCCTGAGATCATGACCTGAGCCGAAGGCAGCGGCTTTAACCCACTGAGCCACCCAGGCGCCCGTTAATATTTTTTGTTAATATTTTTCATATTGATAGAATGTCATTTTTTAGCTTTTAGAAATACATGTGTTACATTGCTTCATTTGTCCTGAATGCTAGGTTTTCTCTTCTGTGAAACCATGTCTTAATTTATTTGAAAAGTATTTATGATCTGTCATATTTCAGCCAGATGTCCCATTAGCTTCTAAGAAGCTTAGAATTCTGCAAAACATCTTCAGAGAGGGAGCATAATAATGGTTTACTGAATGCCTTTTTCTTCTGGTGGTAGCCAATATTTTGAGATTTTGAAAATGCTCTTTCCTTCAACTGGTCTCTAAAATTAAACTGTGAGCCTCTGACCACCATGCAGCCTCCATATTTCACTATTGTGACTGTCTCAGGTATGTTCACCTTCAACAGAGTTAGTTCCTTAATCTTCCCTCCCTTTTCCCACTCCCCCCCCTTCTTTTCCTCCAGTCTGCTGCATTCCTGTCTGTTCTGAAGAGTGGTGACAAATACTAATCTGAACTAGACCACAGTCATATGAAGTCAGATGGAGAACTTGGCCTTGTCTCAAACCTAAAGCAGAAGGGAAGGGTGGAAACTGCTGTCTTGTAAATAGCGAGCCACCCAGAGCGTAAGCCCTGAAAACATGTAAATAACACTACCTCCCATATGCTTTATTTCTCAATTTTGTCATGCTACCTTTGCCAGCTAGTTTGACTGAGTATGATTTGCAATGTTATTTTATTGAACATTTTTTGACAATTTGAGTACAGTTTTGAATGTAATATTAAATCCTCTTCTGGCTTGGCAGATTGCAAAATTGCACGCTCTGTCTACACATCAAATCCTAGGTCTGGAGGGGAATTCAGACTTGACCTAGTCCAGCACATACAGAAAGTATTGCATTTGAGCTCTCCCTTAGCAGACGATATTTCAGACTATCCTAAATGACAATCATACAAGAAGGTTAATTATGATATTAAAGACTTTTTCACAAAAAAGTTAAACTTAAGCTTGGCTTCCACTTATAAATTCATTCAATTTCTTCTTCTCGTTCAAGGGTCTCTAGCCAACTCCAATGGCTGGACCAGCATCACACCTCTGTGACTAAGGAGGAAACTATCATAAATTATGTTAACAACTTAGTTCTAAATTCTTTGTGTCAGCTTTATGTGTCAGACTTGGGACCAGTCTACTTTCTAGTCCATGAAGGATTCTAAAGAACTGTCAGAGAATCAGCCCAATCCTGGACACCATTTTATAGAAATTCTGGGATAACCAGAAACAACACTGGCACAATACTTCAGGCTTTGGCCTAGCATGAATTTAAATCATAATTACATTATGTTATAACATTGTTCTAAGAATTCCTTAAGGAAAAAATGTATATGATCAAAGGAAGGGAAAATTGCTTTAATCAAAGTTCCCATGATTGTAGACCATATACTTAGTGACAGAATGAAGACTTACCTCAGAACAGCATTCGTCAGCTTCCCCTTGGGCTTTCTATCTTCCCAGGTTCTCTTATTATTTCTATTTTTTTATTTAGATATAAATTGACAAACGAAAGATAGATTGCTTTAAAATATTAGCTACATGGCATTTTAAAGTTGTTTTACCACAAACTCACATTGATTTTAAAGTCAGCTTCAGTGGAATTTAAAAATACATTCAAACTGGAATTCTTCATAATAAGCATCTAAGATCTGTTATTCTTTTATGAGTAAATGGTTTCTTCATGAATTTGTTTATTTTTCTTTATATTTCTTCCCTCTTAAAAGAAGCTTTTTGCTCAGTTATATATTTCCTTGGAAACCAGTTAAACTGTACAGTAGAGACTTCTGGTCTGATGCTATCCAGTTAGTTCTCTTCTGTTTCTAGGACACAGGGTAGATTATATTTCCCTAAACCACAGCAGTGAGGTGGAGTGGCACCATGGTACTAACAGGCCTCGTCATGGGCTTCACGGAAGTGATGTGTACCGCGTCCAGGCCAAAACATTTAACTGCTGCCGCCAGCCCTGAGGTGCCTTCCCATGCTGAGTGGCAGAGGCACACAACCTTGTGTTGACATTGGGGATCTACATCGCAGAGATGCCACATAAAGGACAGTTGACTTGGAGGGTCTCCTACATCCAAAAATGATTTTAACGGAAAGAGAACTAAACCTTTTGTTGTATAAGTCACTGAGTTCTAGAGTTTTCTATTATTGCCGCATAATCTCGTCTATCTTAATATAATTAGATGAGATAAACCTCAGGAGAAAGTCTGGCCTGTTTACATTATTACTTCCTTGAGTATCTTATCAAGACCTACCTGGGTCTTGTTCCAGAAAAGATGACATCAGCATCAACAATTATTTGTCCAGTGTCTCATGTCTATAGGCCCTATGCAAGATACCAGGGATACAAACACAATGAGGATACAACTTTTTGCGTTCAGATTGCTGTAAAAGTACTTCCCGGCCTTATGTTTAACCATTCAAAGTTGGAAAATTGGACTGAAAACTTTTTCTCTTGCCAAAAATATGTGTTAATCTGAAAATGGTGTGCATACACACACACACACACACACACACAAACACACACACACACTCTGCATGCGTATGTCCTGCACTGTCATGCATTCAGTCTATATGAATGTTATATATATTCATTTGAAGGGGTTGGGCAGAGAGAGAAAGATGTAAGTCACCACATTCTTCAGTGGTTTCACTAAATTTCCCTAAATTCCAAAATCCAGTGCAGTTGTGGTCTACCTGCCACTATCTTGCACAGAATTAAAAAATAGCTCCCTGATCGTAAGAAAATTGCATAATTCCTTTCCAGCTAGTCTATCACAAGTAATTTTCCTTTTCTTTCTCTTGAAGGATGGGTTGAAATTGACTGAAATGAATTAGTACAATAAGAAAAAAAAGTTGCCATTCAATTTTATTTATATATTGTATTACGTTGTATTGGCAATTCTTTGTACTAAGTTAAGCGCAGGTTCTGTTAAGTTACTATGACTGCCAGAAAATGGCTAAGCAATCACACAGATGATTCTTGGTTGCACCTAAGCCTGTCTCTGGCCTAGGTTTGCCCCTGGGTGCTGACAAACATGCACTTTGCACTTTATGTGGGTGAAAACACTAATGAATGGAAAACCTGGGCTTAGCTTTCCTTCATTTAGTTGAATAATCTAGCTCTTCAAATTATCAATACTAAAGAGATAATTATTAATGTTTCTAACGTACTTTTCTTGACTAAGGTGTTTTTATTTCACATGCATTTCATCCCTAGGATACCTGCTCAGAGGGGCTAATGATGTTATGTTACATACTGAGAACATAAAACAAGCTCACTTCTCTAAGACACGCAGGAATCATGTGAATAAACTACCATCCAAACTCCCATCTGTGCTCTGATGACAGACATCACATTTTTTAATATAAAAAAATCCTTTTGCAAATATTTTTCTTTATAAAATACTCTTTTTTAAAGCCACGAGGATTTGGGCGCCTGGGTGGCTCAGTGGGTTAAAGCCTCTGCCTTCGGCTCAGGTCATGATCTCAGGGTCCTGCGATCGAGGTCCGCATCAGGCTCCCTGCTTGGCGGGGAGCCTGCTTCCTCCTCTCTCCTCTCTCTCTGCCTGCCTCTCTGCCTACTTGTGATCTCTGTCTCTCTGTCAAATAAATAAATAAAATCTTTAAAGCCACGAGGATTCCACGTTACTCTTGGAATTGCCTACATAATCTCTAGTAGCATTTCTGGAGTCTGTGGCTCACATGCATCGGAATCACTGGGGATCCTTGGTAAAAATGCAGGTTCCTGGTTTTCTACCTAATGTTCCAAATCAAAATCTTCCGAAGTGGGCTTCAGAAATTTTCATTTTTAACTTATTTTTCAGATGATTCTAATACACGATAGAATTTGAGAGCTCCTACTGAAACATAGTTACAATCATTATTCCTGAGCACTGGGAGAACATCTCTAAACCATTACAGAGATGACTCTGACTTTATCAAAGCGACACCTCAACAAGCCCCTTTATGTTTGACCTCTTCACCTCTAACAAGCATTTGAACAGCAAATTAAGTTTAGCTCCTGGTAGGAGCCAAGGAATTGTAAATGGCAAATGAACAGCAAAGGGATAATGAGAGGAATAATTTTTTCTAATTTGAAGTATAATTTGAAGAAACACTGAACATCAGTGTACTAATGGGTTAAGTTTTTAAATGGCATTGAATGCTGGCTTCAGGAAATATTTTTAAAAATTCTGAATTCGGAGGCTGACGCTAAAGAAGAATTTGAATATACACAAGAAGATGTAGCAGGTGGCTGGTGGGGAAGTGAGGCAGGAGACTGTCTATCACTGGATGGAAGGAAGAGAAAGAGGGGTGTGGAGAGCAGCATTTGAAAACGGAAAATAACCTTTACACACATACTTTAAACCCAAGGTTAAGTGGTAGTATCCTGTTTTGCAGTTTCAAAATTTGAGTCACAGAGAAGTTCCATGAATTGCCAAAGGTCAGTCGGTTAGTCAATGGCAGAACCAACCATACTCCAATGACTCCAAACCCACGGCTTTTTCCACCTCATTATATTGCATTTTCTTTTGTTTTAAGCCTTCCAACTAGTTTTCAGCCCATCTGAGGGTATCCTATCTAAATCAATTTGAATTAATGTGGCAGGACCTTGGGCAACCACATTAGTATTTTTGAGCCTTTCTTACTGTTTTTTTCCCCTTCAGAATAATTACAAACTGCTGTGTTTTAATTACAGGGGCTTTTAGGATGCTCCAGATTTCTTCCAAACAGTTGGTTTTTGTATTGTCTGCCTCTACCTTTTCATCACAAGAATCCTAAACCCTCCTGTACCCCAGTGGAATTTTTCCCTAAGAAGAAACCCTGACTGATGTAGGCCACCTGAAGGGCAAGATGGAGGAGCACAGAAATAGACTCTCCCGAATACGAGGTATAAATGCTTTCAGGGAGCCCCCCTGGGTTGAAAGCAGTATAAAGCAATGTTCTTTTCAAAGCCAGTTGGAAGGAGTTTACGGGCAAGAAACAATGCGGTCTACGTAAAAACAATAATTCTGATTTCCATGTGTCATCTGCGTGTTGCGCAACTCTAAATTATTCATAGAAACAGAGATTAGGAAAAGGAAGTAGCTCTGCAATGTGCTGTGATTAAAGAATCACTGAGCATCCCTTACTTGGCTGATGGTTTGAATCTATATTTGTTTATAAAAAAATGTAGTGCAGCTGTAATGGAATGGCCCCTTCTAGAACACAAAAAGAAAATAGATGATTGTCTTATGAAGGCAGCAGTGCCCTTTCCATAAATGACCCAGGAATCAACCATTTCTTCCCATTAAGAGTTACTTCCCAAGGAAAGGAAAAGTGAATTGGGGGAAATTGGAGGGGGAGAGGAACCATGAGAGACTGTGGACACTGAGAAACAAACTGAGGGTTACGGGGGGGGGGGGGNGGGGGTGGGGGGGGGGGGGAGCGGAATGGGTGAGCCTGGTAGTGGGTATTAAGGAGGGCACTTATTGCATGGAGCACTGGGTGTGGTGCATAAACAACGAATCTTGGATCACTGAATAAATAAAGTAAAAAAAAAAAGAGTCACCTCCCAATGGTATATTTAGTAAACAAAAGAGAATTTTTTTAGTTTATATTTGTTTCTGAATCATCCCTGATTGCTACTCCCCTGAGATAGAGTTCCCCTTCCTTCTCCTCACTGTGTCACTGCCATCTTTTCAGAGGATTCCATAGAAGAAGAGATGGTCAAGAAGAGACGAGCAGGGCCCCACTTCTATTCATAGTTCTGTCATTTCTCTCTCTCTTTCTTTCTTTCTTTTTTTCTTTCAAGGTAAAATTGACATGTAAAAGGCTATACATGTTTAATGTTTACAACTTGAAGAGTTTGGAGTAAGTATATACCCATGAAGCCGTCACCACCCTCTAGGCCACGGACATATCCATCATCACCCAAGTTTTCCTCCCACCTACTTTGTAATAATAATAATGGTATCTTTATTATAATAATCATCATCTATGACTGTATAATAGATCTCTTGAACTTATTTATATAAATGAAACTTTGTAACCTTTAATGATCACTTCCTCATAGCCCCTTAGCCCTAGCCCCTGGCAATCACCATTATACCCCCTGTTTTTGTGAGTTTGACTCTTTTTGGGCTTTACACGTAAGTGAGATCATACAGTATTTGTCTTCCTGTGTCTGACTTATTTCACTTAGTCACTGTCCTCCAGGTCTACCCATGTTGTTACAAATGGTAGGATTTTCTTCATTTTTTTAAAGCAGAATCATATTCAATTGTACGTACATACCACATTTTCTTTATCCATTCACCTATCATTGGATATTTAGGTATTGAGTGATGCTGCAATGAACATGGGAGTGCAAAGTATCTTTTCAAAATCCTGAGTCCAATTCCTTTGAGTAAATAACAAGAAGTAATATTGCAGGATTTTGATGACAGTTCTATTTTTAATGGGTTTTTATTTGTTTGTTTGACCATCCACTTAATATTCCCATAGTCCAAAAAAGTTCCCCCAAATTAAGTCTTTCTTGCCTGGAAAGCCACCCCAGTTCCTAACCTTACCTCTTGTCCCAAGTTTTACTTTTCTCTCCTAAATATAATGTCCTTCTTTATTCCTTTACTCTTTGAAAGTAAAACCTACTTTTTGGGAAACTTCACTCATCCACAACGGTTATTACCCCAGGATTCATTCACCAAATTCATTAAATTTCTTAATGTCTAAGCTTATTCTTAGAACCACTAAAAATTAGAGAATAAACACATCAAACTTTGTGACCTGCAACAAAAGTGGTGCTTGGAGTGAAATTTATTGCATTGAATATATATATATTTAAAAAGAGGAAAGATATAAAATCAGTAGTTTAAGTTGCTACCATAGGAAACTAAAAATAGAAGACAAAGTTACATCCAAAGTAAGTGAAAGAAAAAAGAATTAGAGGAGAAATCAATGAATTTGAAAAGAGGAAATCAATAGAATAAAATAAATCAATAAAATGAAAAGCTGATTCTTTGAAAAGATCAATAAAACAATAAGCTTCTTTTCAGGCTAAGAAAAAGGAAAAAGGGAGGACACAAATTACTGATATCACAAATCAATGAGGAGCATGACTACAGATCCTGTGGATATTGAAAGGTTGCTAATGAAAACTATCAATAACTCTGTGTTCACAAATTGGATAGCATGGATGAAATGGACCCATTCCCTGAAAGACACATTTTGCCCAGACCGACATAAAAAGAAATGGACAATTTCTAGTTAAGAATTCAATATCTAGTTAAGAAGTTCAATGAATAATTAATAACCTTCCAAAACAAAAAGCACCAGGTGCAAATGGACTTACAGTGAATTCTACCAAACATTTAAGAAAGAAATTATACCAATTCTCTACAATCTCTTTCAGAGGATAGAAGCACAAGAAATGCTTTCTGTTCATTCTAAGAGGCCAGTATTACCCTAATACCAAAACCAATGACATTACAAGAAAACTATAGACCAGTATCTCTCATTAACATAAATGCAAAAATCCTCAACAAAATATTAGCAAATGGAACCCCAAAATATAGAAGGAAACACGATGACCTAGTGTGATTTATCCCAAGTATGCAAGGCTAATTCAGCATTCAAAAGTCAATTAATATAATCCTCATATTACATGCTATTGATAATATCACCATTGATCATATCAGTAGATGCAGAAACAGCACTAGACAAAATCTAACACACATTCATCATAAAAACTCTCAGAAAACTAGGAGTAGAGGGGAATTCCTTCAACTTGATAAAGAAATATTTACAATAAGCCTGGAGCTAACATCACACTTAATGATGAGCAACTCAAATTCTTCTAAGGTCAGGTACAAAGCCAAGATGTCCTCGAGGTCTCAACCACTCCCTTCAACATTGTACTGGAAGTTCTTGTCAATGCAACAAGGTAAGAAAGGGAAATAAAGGGCATACAGCTTAGGGAGGAAGACATAAAACTATCTTTTTTCATAGATGACATGATCATCTCTGTAGAAAATCTGAAAGAATCACCAAAGCCTCCTGAAACTAATAAGCAATTATAGCAAGGTTATGGTATGCAATTTTAATATACAAAAGTAAATTGCTTTACGATATACCAGCAATGAACAAGTGGAATTTGAAATTAAAAACACAATACCATTTACATCAGCACCCTCCCAAAATGAAATATTCAGATTATAACTCTAACAAGAAAATAAAAATCTATATGATATGAAGGAAACCATAAAACTCTGACAAATCAAAGAAAAACTAATTAAGTAGAGATATGTCATGGAAAAGAAGACTCACATTGTCAAAATGTCTGTTCTTCCCAGTTTGATCTACAGATTCAATACAATCTCAGTCAAAATCTCAATGAGTTTATTTTATAGATATGGATAAATTAATTCTAAAGTTTACATGGAGAAGCAAAAAGTCCACAGGAGCCAACTCAGTACTGAAAGAGAACAACAAAGATGGAGGACTGGCACTACCAACTTCAAGACTCACGATAAAGCTACAGTAACAAGACAGTGTGGGATTGGCGTAAGAATAGAAAAATTGATCAATGGAACAGCAAAAGGCCCCAGACATAGATCCTCATAAATACAGTCAATTGATCTTTGGCAAAGGCGCAAAGGCAATAAAGTGGAAAAAAAGATAGTTTTTACAACAAATGGTGGTGACACAACTGAACATCCACAGGCAAAAAAAAAAAAAAAATGTCTAGACACAGGCCTTACTCCCCTTACAAAAATTAACTCAAAATGGATTACAGACCTAAATGTGAAAATGCAAAACTATAAAACTCCTAGGAGATAGCATAGAAGAAAACCTACTAGGTGAACTTGGATTGGTGATGTCTTTTTAGATAAAACACCAAAGGCATGATCCATGAAGGAAACAGTTGATAAGCTGGAATTCATTGAAATTAAAAGCTTCTGCTCTGTGAAAGACAATGTTAAGAGAATGAGAAGACAAGTCACAGACCGGGAAAAAGTATTTGCAAAGGACACACTGGATAAAGGACCATTGTCCAAAATATATAAAGAACACTTAGAACTCAACAGTAAGAAAACAAACAATGCAACGCAAAAATGGTCTAAAGAGTTTAATAGACACATCACCAAAGAAGATGCACAGATGGCAAATAAGCATAGGAGAGGATGCTCTACATTCCTGTTTTCAGAGGAATGCATATTAAAACGATGAGATACCACTGCACACCTATGAAAATAGCCAAAATCTGGAGCACTGACAATGTCAAATCCTGACAAGGATGTGGAACAACATTCATTGCTGGTGGGAATGCAAAATGATGTAGTCACTTTGGAAGACAGCTTAGTGGGTTTTTACAAAACTAAGCATACTCTTACCAGACAGTCCAGCAACTGTGTTCCTTGGTATTTATATGAAGGAGTTGAAAACTTACATCCACACAAATACCTGCATGGGGATGTTTATAGCAATTCAACTCATAATTGTTAAAACTTGGAAGCAAACAAGATGCCCTTGAATGGATTCAATAGGTGAATGGATAAACTGTGGTAGATCCAGCCAATGGAATATTATTCATCGCTAAGAAGAAATGAGCTATCAAGCCATGAAAGACATGGAGGAAATTTCAACACATATTAATAAGTCAAAGGAGCCAATCTGAAAAGGTTACATACTTTATGATTTCAACTATATGGCATTCTGGAAGAGGCAAAACTATGGAGACAGTGAAAAGATCAGTGGTTGTAGAGGGATGAAGAAGAAGGTAATGAACAGCACAGACGATTTTTAAGGCAGTGAAAATACTCGGTATGATACTCTGATAGATCAATGTCATTATACATTTGTCCAACCCACAGAATGTACAACACAAAGAGTGAACCCTAATGTAAATTGTGGACTTTGAGTGATTATAATGTGTCCATATAGGTTCATCAGTCATAACAAGTGTATCCTCTGGTGGGGGATGTTTGTAATCAGAGAAGCTGTGTGTATGGGGGGGGGTGGAGGGAGTCATGGGACATCTCTGTACCTTCCTCTCAATTTTGCTGTGTACTTAAAACTGCTTTAAAAAACAGTTAAGTCTCAGATGCCTGGGTGACTCAGTGGGTTAAGCCTCTGCCTTCGGCTCAGGTCATGATCTCAGGGTCCTGGGATAGAGCCCCGCATTGGGCTCTCTGGTCAGCGGGGAGCCTGCTTCCCCCTCTCTCTCTGCCTGTCTCTCTGCCTTTTTGTGATCTGTCAAATAAATAAATAAAATCTTAAAAAAAAAAACCAGCTAAGTCTTATATAGAGAAGAGAAAAAAATAAGCAAAACCTAAACTACAAACTTTGTAACGTTGCTTCCTTAGCCTAACAGAGTCTGGTTACAGCTTTTTTAAAAAAAAAATTATTTGTATTTATTTTTATTATGACGTTCGGTTAGCCACTGTATGGTACATAATTAGCTGGTGACAGCTTTGACTCTACCCCCCGAATTGGCCGAATGAAGCTCTCGCACAGAGGTTGCCCCTCTGGCCAGTGTCTGTGGGGTGGCCCGGCTTCGGCTCCGAGCCCTTCCCCGGGCAGGCCCTCCCCAGTCTCCGGAAAGGCGGCTGAATGAGAGTCTGTACCAGTGCAGCCACTGAAGCAATGATTTAGTTCGGCCGACCAATTAAGAAGTGTTTGTGGACTAACCCTTCATAATAGGATCCTCTGGTGATGTTATAAAATCACTCTTGCTTTCCCTGTTTCAGGAGGGGTAGGTAATGCCAGAAGCTTGTGTTGGGATGTGGATAAGGTGTGAAGGAGGTGTGTTGAAATTTGGTAAAGATATTCGAAAAAATAGCTTGGATGTCGCCATCGTTGAAAATTCCTTGCGAAGGGGGAACCACCCTCCCCGACTCCTCAGGCAGCCGAGCCCCGTGTCTCTCTGCGCCATTGGTCACGGGCCTCAAGGAGCAGCAAGGGCTCTCCGATTGGTAAGCTGGAGAGAAGAATCACGGTGACTGAAAACTCTTGTCTGTCTTCCCATGGGACATGAGCTTCCACCTGAGAACCCGTGTCCACCCTTCCTGGGGGCACTGGTCTCCCCGCCGGCGAGAGGCCTGCCCCAGGCACCAGGCCCCACTGGGTCACCACGCGGGCCCTCGGCGGCCTCCTGCCCAGAGGGGTGTCTTCCAGCCTCTTCGTTAGTGACCAGCCTTTGTATCTGCTGCTCCCTGTCGGACTTCTCACGATGTGTACCAGTGCCACGTGGGAGCAGGATGCTCTTTACTGGGTCCCTGGCCCTCCAGGGCTCCAACGATTGCGAACTCTTCTCAGGAACCTGTAGCCACCGCACCGCAGCCTAGCGAGGGGACCAAGAAGGCCGCGGGCGAGCGGATGCTTCTCCAGGTTCATACCTGGTATGAGGCAGACCGGGAGTAGGAGACTCCTCCTGCGATCGCACGTAAAGGGGTGAGAGGGAGGAGTGTCTGCGGTTCCCCAGTCTGTGGTCCAGACGGAAGAGCGAAGGACAACCGGAGGAGGGAGCTCGGGGCGGGGAGGCCTCATCTACGGGGAGGCAGGACTCCGCTGAGCTTCAGGGAAAGGGCGGCCGGCGCGTTGCCGAAGGGCGATGGGCTCTTCCTGGAAAACCAAGCGCATCGAGCTGGTTCTGCTGCCAATACGTATTTATGATCACGTCCCGTAAGTAACCGAAAACCCTACCGTTACCCTAAAAACATGTGAAGCCTGCCGGGGCAGCCGCGGCGCCAGCACGTTCTGTCTCGCCCGCGGCGTGGCCGGCACGGCCGGCGGCCCAGCCCACCAGGGGCGTGGGAGCCCTTTTCCGCACGCGGCCAGAAGGACAACGCTCCGAATGCTGATGCCCAACCTCGGCCT